>JAQGBS010001903.1:0-14364 GCA_034698545.1 Acrobeloides obliquus
TCATCTTACCCCCCCCCCCCCTACGACGACGTTTTTTAAAATTATATTCAACAAATTACCACATATCGTTTAAAAAATTTGCAGGTGTTTCAAATAGCCCTATCAGCATTAATATAATAAAATCGGATAGTGCTTGGCAGAAACTCAGAATGCCATAAGGGGCCCATAAAGATTTTTCACGAAGGAAAAGAAAGACAAAGCCCAGTACAATATATAGGCCAAGTAGGCTGCACTAAAATTTAAAAAAATAAAATAAACATGTTCTAAAAATTGAAAAATCCATCAAAAATTGAAAAATGTTAGAAAATTGAAAAATTAGTCAAAAATCTGAAAGTTCTTCAAAATTTGAAAAATATGCTAAAAATTTCTCGCATAAAAAAACCTCATATATGAGTGGGGGGTAACAATTATGGATTATTCTCGGTCAAAAAATTTTTTTCTCCAATTTACGATTTTTGGTACTTGGGGGGTTTTTAAGCACGAGAAATCGATTGGCGCAATTCCAAGTTGCGCCAATTTTTTTTGTGACCCCCTATCGGGGGGTACCCCATATTAAAAAATCAATTTTTTCAACTTTTTTATTTTTGCTCCAAATTGATATGAGGTACCCCGATAGGGGGTCAAAAAAATTTTTTCGGAACTCGGGACTCGCGTCAATCGATTTCTCGTGCCCGAAAACCCCCAAGTATCAAAAATCGGCCAATTTGGAGAAAAAAATTTTTTAACCGAGAATAAGCCATAATTGTTACCCCCCCCCTTTAAGATTTTTTTGGCAGTGGGAGAGGAGGCAAACTATTTCAAGGGGGAGGCGGATATAAGCCCATATTTTTTCTTACCATTTCCATAACATAATCAACTGCTATGTTAAAATTTCTGTTAAATAAGAACAACGAATCGATTCTATCACAACAATTGCACATATATTCAGTGTCAAATATAACATAGGGCCAAGCATATTGCAAATAGAATTTAGAGCTAGGGCAAAAATATTCATAGTAAAACCCGTTCGTTAGATTACTATACTGATTGTAATAAGATCTATGCTTATATGATACCCGAATTTGTAGATCATTCAAATAGCATTTATACAAAGCATCGTATAATGTAATATCAGTCATTGGGAGAGACAACGTTTTGGTATGAAATATTTGATGACTTTTAGTAGGTTGAAAGCAGTGAAAAGGATCAATACATGGTTAAAATAAGTGTATGCAGCGCTAATTTAATTCTTATATAAATTAATGACGTAAATAGACACGTTTATGAGATTCTGTCAAAAGTTCGAAAAACGAGAAGTTGAAAGGCGAAAATTTAAAACGAAAAATTTTCAGGATTGAATCAAATTTAAAAAATAAAATCACCATCGTGATCAGCACAGTCGAAAAGCTCTCAACGATATCCATCAACCTATATTTTGGATCAATATGACGATCATAATGGGGGACATTTATGATTTTTGAAAATTTGATTAAAGGGGGAGACCCATTTATACACTAAAATCCAGATTTGTAAAAAATGAAGTTTTATGGTGATACAGGGTAAAAAATAGCTGAAAAATTGATTCCGCACACTCCCAAATTGTGAAAACGCTTCGTTGGCCCTGATTCAGGGAAGGAATCGGTGTATTGAAGCGAAAATCAAACATCTTCGTATTTTTATGAGAAAACCTTCGATTCTTAGGTTTTCTCATAAAAATCCGAAGATGTTTGATTTTCGCTTCAATACACCGATTCCTTCCCTAAATCAGGGCCAAGGAAGCGTTTTCACAATTTGGGATTGCGCGGAATCAATTTTTCAGCTATCTTTTACCCTGTATCATCATAAAACTTCGTTTTTAAAAAAAATCTGGATTTTAGTGTATAAATGGGTCTCCCCCTTTAAAAAAAATCGATTGCGCGTATTCCCGAACCCTGAAAATGCATGCCTGACCCTGATTCAGGGAAGGGGTTGTGGTATTGAAGCAAAAATAATAATAAAAACCGAATTTTAAAAAATTTTTTGCTTCAATACCGGAGATCCAAAAAATACCCCCTTAAAACACGAGTACTGTAAGTTTCGGACTTCCCATGTCACATGAGTTCTCACCCTAGTTTAATAGGAAAAATACGCTGATCACAAATATACTGGGTTGTTGGGGTTGATTCGGCCCGGAAGTGGGTTAAAAATTGCCCCGAAGTTGACAAAAATGGCGATTTTTGGCGTTTTTGGTTCGTTTTAAAACTATCTCAAATCTCCAAAACTATAAATCCTTTTCACTCAGGATAAACTAAAAAGTGAATGAAAAATGGCAGCTTTTAGTATACTAACTTCCTATGATTATCTTGATACTTTTTTTTCTACGAGCCTTTGAAATTTCAAATCCAGCATTTTTTTGACCATACAGATATGGTTTTCATAAGGAAAGTGCCCCAAATTGATCGCCTTTTCTTATTTATCCAAAGTGGAGAAGTTCGCCTTACACGTGCATTTATCATAAAAAAATTGGAGTGATAAATTTTTCAAAATTTATGGTTTTTTGACTCCCCCCTGTAATCAAACCGTAATCATTTGACCACCCCCCATGATTACTTTATGATTTTTTGAAAATTTTCAAGTCAACCCCCCCCCCCCGAAACCAAATCCTGGATCAAGGCTTAAGTGTCGACAAAATCTCCTTTATGGTCAACCGATCAAGGACTCCAAATTTTGGAGGGTATTTGTTAACATCTGATCATAGCCATCAATAATACGTTTGAAATTTTAAAAATGAAGAACATCGATTTTGCTGTCCGGAACCCATTACAAAGCCCACTTTTCTCAAAAGATGTGTTTTAAAAACTCACGCAACCCCGTCTCGCAAAAATGGGATTTTTTGAAAAATCCCGCCCCGCAATCCTGCCTGCAGGCCAACGCCCTATTTAAAACACTAATTTTATATTTTTGCATTGAGACCTATCCTTATATTTTTTTCGATTTTTTTTCAAAAACTTTCGAAAAAACAAATGTTCAACCTCGACATTGAATTCAATATTTGTGTGGTCATTCCGTGCGGGTGTGTAAATGTGCAAACAAATCCTGCGCGGTAATTCCATGCGGAATTTTTGTTTGTGTGATGTATTCGTTCCTATTACCATATTTGGATGATTTTTGGTATTGGGGTTTTTATTCGGGGTGGTTTTTTGAGCGCGGGGGAGATGGGTGAAGGTCGATTTTGTATAAAAATAACACCAAAATAAATTATATAATTTTATGACTTCACATAAAATTTCATAGATTAACAATGTGGTACCGAGTCTAGAGACGAGCCAAAAATTTTTGGAATTTCTCTTTGTATGTCAACTTGTTCGGAGTTGGAACAATGATGCTGCTAACTTGAGTCATGGTTACTTCGCCTTTATTGGCTCTAGCAAGACGATATTGTAAGTATAACGTAAACGCCCTAAAGTTCTGAGATTTACTTCGAGCAAAGATAAGATTTTTTTGGAAATGGACACAGATGGGCAAAGGGTTGGAATACCGCACTCTTCCAAACTATTATCACTAGGGGAAGGGACCGCTTAGAGGTTTGAAATTTGGCAGGAGAGATAGTTTGTTAAAGATGGCTAAGCTTACCCCTTTAATCCATACGATTCGTTTGTTAATATTTTTCGAACTATTTTTTGATGAGTTCAAAAAAGATTTGATTATATAAAAATTTTTTACCCTTCCAACATGTGCCCAATAGATCGTTTAAGAGATCTTTCTGTTAGCACTTGGAGTACATTATAATATGGCGCAGTAAGCAATTCTTTAATATTTTCAATATTTTGCTCATACAAACGATCAAAACATTGGTCACCGTATAAATACATTGATTGGATAATTCGGCTATTTTGGATAATCATAGAAAAGGATAGAGGTAGATATGCCCAGATAAATACCGAAATATTTGCACAGTTCTATAATAATAAAAAGTTAGTTTTAAACCGTTAGTAACCCCCTTCTAAATGGGTTTTTTTGGGAAATCAGATTAAAAATTATAAATATGCAAATTTTGGGCATAATATAATTTATCTGCACCCAAAATTCGCATATTAATAAGTCGGGTAAAAAAAGTGTCAGATTTGACACTTTTTGACGCTTGAGCCTGACTATCACCTGGATGATATGATTTTTTCTTGTCGTTTTTTCGTTCTTTCAGCACCACTTGTCGCTGCAATAGCAGTATTATTCGCGTATATTTGTCAAAATTTTATTATACAAAGTATATCCAGGGTCAAGCAACATATTGCTATAAGACCATCCGAATATGTATGGATGACTTGATAAATCGACGAACATATATCCGAAGACCAAATATAATCTTGCAATAAACTTATGTTGCAAACTGAAATAAAATTATCATAAATTTTGCGAATTCCAGATTTTTAAGAAAGAATGGAGTATTAGCACGAAAACTTGAAATTCATCAATTTAGTCCAAAATATATCATGATGGGTGTCGTTTAGAGGTTTTCAACCATGATGTACACGAAGGCGATGTTATTTTTAAAATTTAATTTTTGGATAAAAAATTCATTTTTGTCAAACTCTATTTTTTTATAGAAATTTCAAGTACAAAAATTACCATCACCGTCGTATTCAGCACACTCGAAAAGCTCTAAACGACATTCATCACTATATATTTTTACTCAAAATTGACAATTCCCTGATTTTCAGGCAAAATTGAGTATTGACACGAAAATGCGAAAATCATCATTTTTCATTTAAGAGGCGATGTCTCGCAAGTTCGAACTTTGGGGTTTGCAGCGGCACTAGGCAAACTGAGTTTGTAATATGAAATTTGGACGCAAAAGAAACTTATTTAAGCATTTGAAATGTCGTGCAAACTTAAACAAAGTCCATTTTGGCCCCTATGAATGTTGTGCCTTATAGGGACCTTATAGGGTATTTTTTCCATTTTAGTATTTTGAGCATAACTCTTGATGATTAAACATACATACTCAGTTTGCCTAGTGCCGCAGAATGTTCGAACTTTCGAGATATTGCCTCTTAAAATTTAAATCGCTGTATATTGTTCAGAGCTCTTCGACTATTCATAACCCAATGCCCATCTTCTTTTTTAAATTTCTATACCCCCATTTGTAGGTCATACCAATAGCATTTATACAAAGTATCGTATAATGTAATATCAGTCATTGGGAGAGACAACGTTTTGGTATGAAATATTTGATGACTTTTAGTAGGTTGAAAGCAGTGAAAAGGATCAATACATGGTTAAAATAAGTGTAGTCAGCGCTAATTTAATTCTTTTATAAATTAATGACGTAAACTATACACGTTTATGAGATTCTGTCAAAAGTTCAAAAAACGAGAAAGTTGGAAGGCGAAAATTTAAAACGAAAAATTTTGAGTGAGTGGGTTGGGGGGGGGAGCCTCCTCCTTTGCCCACGTATGGTACCCCCATGATTTTGGTGTCGTTTTTCTTCTCTCGCCGAACTCTTTCCAAAAATCTAAGTTGTAATGGGATTGGACTTAAGGTTACAAAATTGGGTTACACAGACAGACAAACAAAAAGACATTTCTGTTTGTTTGTTTAATATTAAAAGATTCGTATCGTTTTATTCGTATCGTTTCATTCGTATCGTTTCATCCTCTTCGTTCCATTAGAGCCTATACCCTTCGCGCTACGTCAAATTTCAAAATTATGAAGTTGCTTCTTTGACTTTTTCAAAAATTTGCGAGGTTGGATCGCTAATGGCGACCGTTACGCAGCTATGTTGATGAGTTTAACTCATGTTTCTGGAAACGCATCCAATAGCAAAATATGCTCAAACACTTTTTATAAGCTATAATTGAAAGTCTTGAAAACATATAATTTAATTCGATTCTTCAAACTAAAACGCAATGTTTTAACATAATAAGCTTTCTAGCTAAGATCAAGAGTATAAATTTTATTTTATTTTTTTGAAGAAATGAAATTTATTTAAGTTGACATGTTCGATATCATACAATTCCACTATTACAATTTCACTATAGTATCAATATTAGGATGTGTAATAAATTTATTGGCGATGTATTTAATTCGAACGAGAACAATAAAAGAAATGAGACCGTATAGTGTTGTTTTGTTTCATCAGTGTATTCTTAATTTACTATTTAATATTATAATATTTGTTACAAAAGTAGTAAGATTTTTAAATTTTAAAAATTTTACTCACTCTTTCTCTAAAAAATGTTTACCCTTAATGTAAAGGATTGGCGTCCGCACGGCATACCAAAGAGGAAAATGGTGGGAGCTAGCGTAAAAACTAAAAAAGAATATTGCCAATCGACTCGCTCGCTGAGCACTCCAAAACGAGTACCATATCATGGGATTTTGGGTATTTTCCCAATGGCCGAATGGCTAATGTGCTCGGTCTTCATTCATAGAGCTCGGGATCAAACCTTCTCCCTATAAGTGAAGGCCGAAACGTTAGCCACTCGGCTATGGGTCAAAACCTCAAAGCCCCATGATGTAGTACTCGTTTTGAAGCGCACGGCGAGCTGAGTCGATTGGCGACATTCTCTTATTTTTTACCTTTGCTCCCACCTTTACGGGTTTTTGGTGCGCCGTGGTCAAGTCATTAGATCATTCAGCACCAACCTTATTAGACTTTCTGTAATGAAACGATGACTTTTTTTATAGCAGTTAGTATTTTGTGATGGTTTATTGATATTCATGTTATCAGATATAACCGAATATGTATCGTATCCATGGAATATGTTGGGTTTTATTCTATATGATTATGCAATATTTTATGGTGCTATATCAATGGTTGTCCCATTCTATTGTCGATATAGGGTTTTTTGCAAGTACGTGATCATAGAAGGTGGGATGCCGGAAGGTTGTTCTTCCGACTGGTTATTCCTTTCGGCCGGATTTTTCTTGCCCCAAGGTGGGGTATAGATAAATTTGTTTAAAAATTATTTGTTGCCTAATGATTTTGCCTATAACCCATTTCGATGGGCACGGATCTATTTTCATGGCTATGTTCCTTTAAAAAGCTAAATCTCTGTTTTCTGATTTTCTCCTAAATCAGGTTTTGACGTAGTTGAGCCAATCGTGTCAATACAAAATTTTTAGAGGTGATATGCTTAGTACAAATAGAATCCTATTTTTATACTTAAGTACAAGCTTATCAGTGGTCATATTTGCAGCACTTAATAGACTTGCTGCTTTACCAATTCCATCAGTAATGGAAGCTGCTGGAAAAATTTTGCGACAAAGCATATTTTTAAAAGATCATGGCAAAATTCCCAACTTTGTTGTTTCTAGTTTTGTAATTTTTTTAAAATACAATACTTAAAGGACCAGTTCACTCAGAAAAAACACCATGAAAGTTATATACTCGGAAAGTTCATGAAAAATGGAGCATTTTTTGTTTTTACGGTAAGCCCTGAATCGTTATCGTTGCCGAGATAATCGCATTTGAAGCTGACGATCTGTGCATTACAACGAAAACATGAGCGCAGTGAAATTTGTTCCTGAATCAATAAAAGTTGTGTATTGACGAGAAGATTCAAAAATTTTTTGGCAGTTTTTGTAAGTCGATGAAAAATGAAAATTTAAAAAAATTTTCGCGTCAACTTTTATTGATTCAGGGGCGAATTTTCATCATATTCATGTTTTCGTTGTAATACACAGCTTTCAAAAATCATCAACTTCAGACGCAATTATCTCAAAAACTACAACGATTCAGAGCATGCCGTAAAAACAAAAAATGCTTCATTTTTCATGAATTTTTCGAATGTATTATTTTTTCATAGTGTTTTTTCCTGAATGACCTGGTCCTTTAAAGTATTAACAAATACATTACAGGTAAATCCAATGCTTTGGTTCATATTAACATATATGACAATTCTCATGTTATTAACTTATATCACCGTTGTAGCTCTTGGATTTTTGATCAACAAAAAGCTAGCCGCCACAAAATCTCGATTGAATCTAAAAACATTAAAATTTCATAGGCAAATTAATCGAGTACTTCTTTCACAAGTAAAGATTTAAAATCTGCAGTTCAGACACCATAGGACTAGCCTAGTGAACACAGTCACAGATACCAAAGTTGATCCCATAGGTTCACTAAAGCCCCTCAACAAGAGGAAAAAGGTGCAGGCAAGAATCAAAATATATAAAAATTTCGCCAATCAACTCAGCTCGCCGAGCGCTTCAAAACGAGTACCATATCATGGGGTTTTGGGGATTTGTCCCATGGCCGAGTGGCTAAAGTGCTCGACCTTCACTCATTGGGCGCGGGTTCAATCTCACGACCAAAAGTCATTTTTTATTTTGTTGTAAAATTCATAAAAAATTTTTGATATACACATTACTATGCGGGGAACATGATGGTGCTATTATTTTTCCATGAAAACTTTTGGAAACATTGAAAAATCTCAAAAAATCTAATACTTTTTCCAATTTTTCCAAAAGTTTTCATGGAACAATAAAATAGCACCAACGTGTTTTCCGCATAAAAATGTGAATATGAAAAAATTTTCATGAATTTTGACAACATAATAAAAAAATTTTTTAGACGCGGGATCGAACTCGCACCCTATGAGTGAAGGCCGATCATATTAGCCAATCAGCCATGGATTAAACCCCTAAAAATCCATGATACTCGTTTTGAAGAGCTCGGGGAGCTGAGTCGATTGACGAATTTTTTTAAATTTTGAACCTTGCCTACACCTTTTCGGCATTTTGATGAGCCGTGTGAACCGGGCCTCAGGCACCGGCCCGTCACGGTTTTGTGTCTGGGACTGAGTATGAGGATAAATAATGTTTGACTCGACATAAAGAGTAATTTTGATTTCTAGGCTATTTTTTCTTGGTTAGTAAATGGAATACCAATTGCTTGTTGTACCTTTATTGTTTTATTGAAAATCAATAATGCTAGCATAGGCTTATATGCAACGATTCCAGCTATTTGGATCGAAATTTTAAATCCCTGTTGCACCATATTTATGGTTGATATTTATAGAAAATGTCTTATTAAATCATTGAAGAAATTTTTTATAAGAGCAAAATAATTTTTTAAATTTTTTTGTAAAATTGAGAGTGAGAATAAATATGCTTATTCATTTATAAACATATAGCTTTTAAAACAGCTCAAATGAATACAAAAAAATTAAAATTTCATACCCAAATTGATCGAGTACTTTTGCTACAGGTATAATTATTAGCCATAATGTGAAAAATTTCTACTTGGCAATTTCCTTAGGCAATATTTGCTTGGCTAACAATCAGTCTACCTTCGATATGTACTTTTGTGATATGCTGCGAGTACAAAGTGACATCATTCTATCTTATATATCGTGAATATAAACTGCACATGGCGCACAAAAGTTGTCCGAAAATGGGAACCACTTTATTTCTTTTCAATAACACAAATTTTCAAAATGTGAGGTGAAAAAAACGGCACTATAACTTTCGTCACGTTTTTTGTCACGATAACTTTTGTCACAAAAAACTTGAGATTATCAAATTTATAGTTTTTTGTATTTATATCCGTGACAAAAGTTATAGTTTTGTGGTGACGTGACAAACTCAATTCGTGAGGCAGGATTTATACTTCCGTCGCGACGCGTCGCATGACATGTCGCGCAACGCATTGCAGAGCAATGACGTTTATAGTGCAGACAATTTTTCCAATGTTGTTTATAGTTGCTGTTTCGCGACATGTCGCACGACAGCCTGCGATGTCGCAAGTGCTAACCACGTGACGTCGCGCGACGCGACATAAGGCCGAGTGGCAAAAGCGTGGTCAGCACTTGCGACGTCTCAGGCTGTCGTAATGTAATGTAAAACAGCCTATTTCAGCTAGGAAAGCTCTATGAGCTGATAATTTTAGCAAATTTGATGGAAAGTCGGGTATGAGGAATAAAACTAGACCGATTTCAGTAAAATTGGAGGATACCAAGTTGTGCGGTTACCTTGTAAATAATTAATAAACCAATAAATTTATTCTTTTTCAATTTACTATTGTTCCAATTTTTACTGTACGTTGGATATTTTCCAACGGAACAGCAGCAACTTCAGCTCCTGTTTTCTTGAATATATTCATTTTTTCAGTCAACATTTTAAAAACAGCCTTTCGAAGTGATTTGTTCAGCCATAGATAAACTATTGGAGTGTCTCCTAAACATTTTTAATAATAAATAATATATTGGGTTGTTCGGAAAGTATCGCACTTAGCTTTATTCTAATAAATCTCGAGCCAGGCTTAATTACTATCGCGAACAAACAGGCACGCGCAACAACAATCACCGCACATCATCTGTATCAATCCATTGGCTTGTCTCTTGTTGAAAATGACCGATTTGTGATCTCCTAGGCCCTTTTATATCGCCTCAAGCTTGAATCCCATCTGTACTTTCGAAATCCTCGATTTCTCATCATTTCTTAATTTCATCTGCGCTATCTTAGATTTTAATCTCATTTTGTTTCCACAACATTTTTTTGCATAGCTCGGCATCAAGGCGGCGCTCGATTTCATCAAATCTAAAATGTTTCATCACCCCTCCGGTGCTTCGCTAGGTTTGTATGCTTGATCGCCAAGCTAGATAATAATTGATTCATGAACACAAACTACAGAGTCATAAATAAACTTGATTTCATCAAACTTGATCATAGATCAACTAACTAATACTAAATGCACTCAATCCTTGGCACTTTACTATAAATGGATAGGAAATTGCATGAAGTTTACTTTGTCTTATAATACACTCTTGCATGCTACTGAAAAAATTGTGTCAAAAGCGGACTTCTGGCTCGAGATTTATGAGAATAAAGCTAGGTGAGATACTTTCCGAACAACCCAATATTTATTATATAAAAAACTTCCCATGTACACAAATCCAAGAAACATGAGTGATAATTAGGATAAAGTCTGGTAGAGGGAAAAATTGCAAGTACACATATACCAAATCCGCGATTAATATTTCGACGCAGATACACAACGCTTGGAGTGTTAACTGAAAATTAAATTGTAATTTTAAATGATATTGGGAAAAATCCTATTTTACCAATTTTTGGATTTTTGATATAAAAAAAGTCTTGTAATTGATGGTCTTAATTTTAAATGTTATTACAATAGCCAAATATACAGGGTGTTTAAAAAAAGTGGATTTTTGTGATTTTTTACATGATTTTGGGCCCGAAATTTTTTTTCTAAAAATGACTCCTGTAAGGTAAGGGTATTTCTATGCGAAAAATCAATTGCGTGCATTCCCAAACCCTGAAAATGCTTCCCTGATTCAGGGAAATCGATGTGTGTATTGAAGCGAAAATGAACTAACTTTGAAATTTCACCGTAAAAAATTGATATTTGAGGGTTTTTTAGGCAGGGATTCGAATGCGAATATTTTTGATGATAAAAAAAATTACCCTGACACTGATCTTAGAAATCAAATAAAAAAGCATAAACAGATTTAAAAAAATGAAAGTGGACGAAATTCGACAATAGAAATTTGTTTTTATTTAATGTTCACTTCAATATACAAACGATTTCCCTGAATCAGGGTCAGGGAAGCATTTTCAAGGTTCGGGGATGCGTGCAATTGATTTCCCGCATAAAAATACCCCTATAGGGATCATTTTTAGAAACAAATTTCAGACTCAAAATCATGTAAAAAATCACAAAAATCCACTTTTTTGAAACGCCCTGTATAATACATAGCGATATCGCAATAGAAATATCAAGAATGCAATAAATCGTGTAACCGAAAGGCTAAATTTGAAATAAAAAAAGTCCTTCTAATTTTAAAGTTTACCAATGGTTGCACTTGGATTCCTTCACTTTCCACAAATATAGAATAGTAATTGACTTTTTTCGTTGTACTAAAGGGAATAGAAATTTGAGTAGATATTAGTAAGGTATATGATAACGGTAATATCATCCAAAAATAGACTCGCCTTCCTTCAAATAAAACTCCCGCTATATTTGGGTAAAACATCTCGAGAAAACGATTTAAGGACAATACAACACAAGTTATACATACAACAAACCATCCAGCTAAAAATATATATTCATAAATATTAAAAGCATATTCCTGTGTCCGTACTATAAGACAAAAGTAGTCCATGCAATTTCCTATTCTTTTCACATTTCGTATGGTTGAGCTAATTTTCTGTCTTATAAGGAAAAGAGCCTGTTTATGTTTTCCTCGAATGATCGGCTGATTCGATCATTCGAGAAAGAGGAGTTTACTCGTTTTAGGTGCTCGGGGCTGGTACCACCACTGTGTTACCACCTTTTTGTAACATGTTTACTACATTCTGTTATCCAAGACCCTTAAATAAGCAAAGCAATTGTACGAATTTTTTCAGAATAGATTCAAATAAACTTTTAAACTTAAACAATTAAAGATGTTTAAAGGTGTTTAAACAATTGGTTCTAGGAAGAGCTGTTTTTCCTAGAGGTAATCTCGTTCGACCCTCGCTTTCCCTCAGAACTCTCTGAGAATCGATTTCGACAGTGTGCAGAAAAATAAAAAAAGTAGAGGGTACCTTACAAAAAAATTCAATTTTTTCGTGTCCGTCCTCAAATGTTGTATCCTCAAAAGACTGTCCTCAAGTGTAGCGACTTCAAATGTTCGTCCGTCGCACCACCGTTCGACTCATACATTTCTTACAGTGTTGGTATGTTAATTTTAGTGTATTATTTTAAAAAAACTTACTATTTCCTACTGAATCTATGAAATAATATAAAACCGGGTTGGTACAAAAATGAGCGCCGACAGCAAGACGAATTCCAGAACTGATCGCAATGCATGGAATTACAATTAAATCAATTACTCCAATTAAAAACATAAGTTTATAGCAAGAATGCTGAATAAATTTTGGTTGCAGCATTGCAATAAGACACGGTATGTAAACTATCTAGAAATTAATTGGGCTTTATCAAAATCATCAAAGTTATGCCAAAAAAAGGGTCCAAGGATTTAATCGATACCTCATAATTTAAATAGTGGAAAATTTTAATAAACTAGCATCATAGATTATATTTTTTCAATTTAAAATCAAATGATGCATACTGATGCTACAAGCATTTACAAGGAAATAAAATGAATTTAAAAAAATTTTAAAGGTGATCAAAAATCTACAAAACCAAACTATTTTTAACTCATGAAGATTTTCCGAATGAATTCTTTGAATACACGACAATTAGCATTCTCGACTCATTACACAGTACGACAAAGTGTGCAAAAATGGAAACTTGAGGAAACCGGTCAGAATCGTTTTATCTCGCTTCGAAGCACTCTGTTATACCTTTTTTGAGCCAAAATAGAAGTGTGCATTTGCGTTTCGTTGAGTTATCATGGTTATATAACATCCTACTATATGTAGCAAAGTATAAGTTGATTATGACTTATTTTCCAATCAAACCAAAAACTTTTTGCAAACTTTTAATCAAAAACATCAGCAAAACATATTCTTACAGAAAAGGAACTGAAAACAATTCATTTGCAATTGAAAAAATAGTTTCTAAGGGTCTGTTGGTGTGCGACTAGCTTGAATAGGCGTTCTTCTTCTTTAGTACCAGAAAATTGGCATTTATCTTCATTATTATGGGCGTAAAGGTGTTCGATCGGCTGCTAGGACGCTAATCCCCAAAAGCCTCGTCGCATTACGAATTCAGAAACATGCTCCAAGAGCCAGTGAAGCTTACGCGTGTTGGAATGATTCGGAACCTATGATCGGGGGTAAACTTTTTTGCAAAAATTAAAACCCTACCGAAAAAATGAACTTCATAAGCTGCCGAATACGCTCTTTCAGCAGTTCTTGTTCCTCGTTAAATAAGAATGCCACTTTTGCATATTGCATCATCTTGTAGGAAATATGAGATATATTCAAGTACGGAGTTATAGTCCGTTTTTCAATTGATAAAAAAAGTTTGATACAGCATAGCAAAGTGGATAAGGAAGCTGCCCGTCCGATTTAGCAAGTTAAGCAACGTTGAGATGTCCAGGGTCGAGACCACAAAAAATATTTTGTTTTAATAAAAATTTTTTGTAAGATTTTGAAATATTACTTAATGAGTTTATTTCATAACCCTAACTACGATAAGACTTTATGTACACATTTTATGAATATTTTTAGGAAAAATATCTGATAAAAATTTGGGCAGCTTAGTGCAAACAACAAATGTAAACCATTTTGAAATTTTATTTCTCAATATGGATAGCAAATTTTTGCGGTAGATTTAAAAACGAGTCAAACTAGGGCACTTTGGCAAATTAAGGAATGTTGGGGACATAGCTGAACAAGGGGGGGGGGTACTGTACCCCCCCCCTACTTCGTCTTTTTGCCGAAAATTTATAATACCCACTTCGTATTTTGCCGAAAATTTTTAATACCCACTTC
>JAQGBS010001904.1:0-14362 GCA_034698545.1 Acrobeloides obliquus
GCTGAGAAAAAACTCGTAAAAAAATTTTGCACGAATTTTTCTTAGCCGTTTTTATGCTAATTTTATGCGTAAGAATCACGGAAGTCAAAATCGTGAATGGATGTTTGTGTCCCTAAGTTTCCGACAAGCTATGAATCATTTACAACATCAATTAGAAATTAAAGAACCATGCCACTCAGATACAATCATATGAAAAAATGATGTGCGTTCTGCTGTATTACAACGAAAATATGAACTCGGAAAAACACTATAAAAATTATATATTCGGAAAGTTCATGAAAAATGGAGCATTTTTTATTTTTACGGCATCATCTGAATTGTTTCCCCCATGGAGATAGATGCATTTGAAAATATGAGTTCGTTACATATTTTCGTTGTAATACACAAACTTTTTTGAAATTTTTGCGGAAAAATCGTATAAAATAGCATCAATCAACAGAGAATTTTACGCTGAACAACTTTACTAATTTAAGTTTGCGTAAAAAAACATTTTCTCCGATCAAAAATTTAAAAAATCGATGCAAAAATTGATTAAAAATTCAAAAAAGTTTGATTATTACAACGAAAACATGTACACAAATTCAAATTTCTAAAGTAATTATCTCGAAAACTACAACGATTCAGAACGCCGTAAAAACAAAAAATGCTCCATTTTTCATGAACTTTCCGAATATCAACAAAAATAGCAACTTTTGAAACGCATTTCACGACGATTTCCGGACGCTAGCCGAAAATCCGGATTCATTTCAAAACGGCGTCCGGAAACGGGTTTGAATTTGTCTGAATATTGACACGAAAATCCTGAATTTTACATTTTTTGTAAAAATACGCTTAATGCTAGCGTCCGGAAATCGTCATGAAATACATCTTTACGACTAGCGCGCATCTTAAATAAGAAACGAGTAAGAATGAAATTGTTTGACTTTGAAAAGAGCCATCTATTTTCCTAGACTCATTACCTCCTACGGCAGTTTTATCCTGTTCAAGGTTGAAATTCGAAAATCCTCTTTTTCTCACCTATTATGAATTGTAACATGCCCGCCAAAATGACCTCCTAAAGGTCCGACAACTAATTTTTTGTTGTAATTTGACTAAATAGCTGCTGCGCAAAAATCTCATCACATTTATATTGGGTCGTTGCATAAGTAGTGTCACCCATAAAATACATCTAAAATGGCATTTTTTGCTCGTTTTCGATAAAAAATTTTTCAGTATTATACAAAAATGCATGCTGAATACGATTCAATTGTGCATACTAACTGCAATTATTAGTGTTAGCGCTAACACGGGCCCTAAAGCTAGTTCTATGAAAGTATGAAGAGTAAGGAGCAAGAAGAAACTCCTCATAAGGAACAGCAGTATTGCAAAAAGTAAATTCAAATTTTTAGATGCAAGAAGAACAAAGAGTCAACGTTATTAGCGTTAGCTACAGCTATTGGCGTTAGCTTTAGAATCAGTTATGCATACGGTCCGCTAACGCTAATAACTGCAGCTAGTATGCTATTAGTGTTAGCTATAACTATTAGTGTTAGCGCTAGTTTTACATCACCCAATAGCAAAGGGGGGGGGGAGAACCCGCTGGATATAAACGTCTTACTGGTCTTATAGAGAGTGATAAAAAACTAAAAAACATAATTACAATTTACAAAAAGGTGATGGTATTTTTTTAGCATTGGTTGTGCATACGGCCCGCTAACGCTACTAGCTGCAGTTAACGCTAATAGCTGCAGCTAGTATGCATAACTGCCGCTATTAGCGTTAGCTACAACTAAATGCTACAACGCTACTAGCTGTAGCTAACGCTAATAGCTGCAGCTAGTATGCACAACTGCCGCTATTAGCGTTAGCACTAGCTTTAGCATCAGTTGTGCATACGACCCACTATCCCACTCGACCATTGCAAATCTTGTTCACTCGTTTTTCTCGAATTTCGAACGCCACATAAAGCAAATTTCAGAAAAAATTTTCGCATCAAAAATAGGTTCGAAGAAAACTTCAATAACTGTGCTACAAATGCTGTTTGAAGAAAAATTTATTCCTTTATTTTTATAGCTTCAAAAAGGTTGACAAATGAATGAAAATCGGTTGTTCAACTTCCCCATTCCTCAACATGATATAAAAAGACAAAGAAGAAAAAGAAGGTTCGACAGTGAAAATTTAGAATGGCTATAAAAATCGAATAAAAAATTTCCGATTTTTAAAATAAAACAAAGCACTTTGTATTGAACCAGAAAATTTCGTTGGATCCAGGAAGCTAACATATCATACTGATGGAAATTCGAACGACCTCATTCTTTCAAAATTCGATTGGAAAATAATTGTTAGTTGGTATATAGTACAAAAAAATACTCCGAGGAAAAAAATTTCTAGTCTTATTTATCTATCTGGGGTGGGGTCAATTTTGACCCTTTCTTTCAAAAAAAGATTTTTCCTTTTTTTCAAAAAAAATTTTTGCTGGTTGGCACTACTACAGTGTCGAAATAGGAGTCAGCCAGTGACTACCATGTTGTAGTGGTCCGGTGCGCTGCAAAGGCTATGGCATCACCGACACTAGCAAGGGTTCGGTTCTCCCTTGCGTCCAACAGATTTTTTCTTGGCTGAAGTTTGGCGCGTGTACGACAAAAAATTTGACCGCTTCACTACTAGACACTACCAACAAAATTTGACAAATAACCTATGTACACAGCGAAATGCTCGACGAGTTCAAGATGAACAAATCTTGGTTAGAATCGTTGAATGAATTAGAAGTCATAATTAGCCCTAACTCGGCGTGCAAATCAGCGTGATATAATGAATGAAAGCGAATGGGGTTTCGTTAAACGGATGACGCCTACAATGAGTTGACCGCTTCGCTACTGGACGCTACTATTCTTCTTTTCCCTGATCGGTAGAAGAAAAAAGGAAAAAAGAACCGCTGGAAGACGGCTGCATAAGTTTTCCACGATTGTTTCTTTTCAAACCTTGTAAGTGTAGCAGAAAAGTCGACGACGGACTCGTTGACATACCGGCGACATGAGGTCGACTCGAAAAGTGCATTCCATAGAAAGTGAAGCGCACAATGCTCATTATCCTGTTTTGAAAATATGTGATTTTAAATTTTGTGGACTTGAAGTTTAACTTAGTCTTGTTTAGCATAATTTTTCCTATCCATGTGGAAACGTTTTATCTGAAAATCGACTCCTAAGCGCATGAAAACGATGCCTAAAACAAGAAACCTACCTGCCTAGGCGCCTGAGCTTTAGACCTAAACCTAAGCGCAATAAATCGATACCTAAGCTTAGGCGTCGATTTCATGCGTTTAGGCTTAAGTCTAAGGCTTAAGCTTAGGTCTAAGGCTAAGACGCTTAGGAAGGTGGGTTTCTTGGGTTAGACATCGTTTTCATGCGCTTAGGCGTCGATTTTCAGATCAAACGATAACACATAGATGTGAAAATCACAAATAAACAAATCAAAATAAAATTAAAGGAACAGCCCATTCGGAAAAAAACATTATGAAAAAATATATATTTTCAAAAAATTCATGAAAAATGGAGCAATTTTTGTTTCTACGTCACCCTCTGAATCATTGTAGTTTTTGAGAGAATTGCGTTTGAAGTTGGCGATTTTTGAATTCTGTGTATTACAACGAAAACATACGCAGTGAAAATTCGGCATAGACAAGAACGGGATGGAACGTTTTCGTTCAAACAACACATGAACGGGATGACAATTGTGCTTGTAATTCTCTTAATCGTCCCGTTTTTTGTGCCCCATCTCGATTCGTTCCGTTATTGTGTATGCTGAAAATTCGTTCCTGATCGATTTTGAAATACACAGATTTCAAAATCGCCAACTTCAAACGCGATTCTCTCAGCAACGATAACGATTCAGAGGTTGCCGTAAAAACAAAAAATGCTCCATTTTTCATGAACTTTCCGAATATATAACTTTTTCATAGTGTTTTTCGACATTCCCGAAACTTGAAAACCCTGAATCGGGGAATTGGAGTGTGTGTAGTAAAGCGAAAATCGAAAATGTTTAGATTTTCTGCCTGAAAATGACTTTCTGGGGGTAAATTTATGCGGTGAATCGATTGCGCGCATTCCCGGAGCTTGAAAACGCTTCCTTGACCCTGATTCAGGGAAATAAGAGTGTGTATTGAAGCGAAAATTGAACATGTACTAATTTTCCTGAATCAGGATCAGGAAAGCGTTTTCAAGTTTCGGGAATGCGCACAATAGATTTCCCGCATAAATTTACCCCTAGAAAGTCATTTTCAGGCAGAAAATCTAAACAATTTCGATTTTCGCTTCAATACACACACTCTGATTCCCTGATTCAGGAAAGCGTTTTCAAAATTGGAAATGTGTGCAATCAGTTTCCCGCATAAAATTGGCCCCAATAGGATCATTTTTGAAAAAAAAATTTTCGGGTCGAAAAAACATGAAAAAATCGCCCAAATTCCTGTTTTTTTATACACCCTGTGCTAATTTGTTTCGGCAAATTTGTTGAAAACTCTATCATTGTCTCAGTGGGTCTCAAGGAAAGTGTTCAGGTTGTGCAACATGGTGAGCAAACATGGGGGGTTAGATGGGTTTAGCCCAAAAAATTTTTGGCGGCCTTTTTTGCCGCATGAAGCGATGTAATTTTTTGTATTAAAGTACATCTGTAGTTAAAAGCATGAAAAATAGAAATAAATTTATGTAAAAAAGACTCATAATCAAGTTCGATCAAAAATGCGAAGATGCTAAACAACAAAATGTTGTCGACCACGAGTCAATTATAGAAAACAAATCTAATGTCCATCTTTGTCCATCATCAAAATTTGATTATAAAAAAATCAAAAAGTAAAATAAACATAAGAGAAATTGTGAATTTTGTTTTAACAAAAAGGAAAAATGATGCAAATTAGGGCCGACAAAAAGAAGTGAAGATCCAGCCGAATCCATTAGTTTCAGGTGTTGCTCCACTTCCTGAGATTTTTATGCACTGATTTCCGTATGTGATATAGTTACAAATCCATGCGAAAGGTGCTATAATTCGAACGTCTATGTAGGTAAATGATGTAAAATCGTGTTTGTTCATTGTAAGTATCATAAAACATTAAACGCGCTATGCATGTCTGTGTGTGCTATCTCCGTCATCTACAGTCCAATTTCATCACGGTCTATACCAATCGATAGGGCTTGGTGAGAGAAGAAAAAGGTCACCAAAATCATGGGGGTACCCTTCAAAATAAATTTTTTAGCCCCATATCATGTAAGATGATAATGCAATTTTATCGAAGAGGTTATCCACATAGCCGAGTGACTTACTGTCTAGGAAAATACTTTACTTTTTTCAAAAAAGTAGCGCCGTAGGCGTGTTGTCCTAGAAATTTATTATAATCAACTATAAGCGGGCACAAATTTTATCACGCTAGCGTGTGACGTTATATCAACTATAGCGTGTGAAGTTGATCATGTTTCATACTTTCAGACGCTATATAGAAAAAGTAATTAAAAGTAGGCATTGTTTCACAGGCAGTTTCACAACTATAAAAGTGGCAGTAGATTAAAAAACATTTATATTTACATGTGATATAAATTCTGCTGGTTTGATTAGTATGGATAATACTGGAGAAATAATATTACTTTTCTTCGATGTGCCCATCTTTCTTTTCAACCTATCAATGATATTCTTTCTAATTATACAAGTTCGAAGAAAAAATAAGGAATTTATTAGTGGCTTTTATATTTTATTTCTTGCATCATCAATAAGTGAAGCTCTTCTTTATTGTACGGTAATACCAGAGCTCAAGTTTGTCCGGATCACCAAGGTTTTCAGGGTTTGCCTTGTCTGGATCCAGGTCCGGCATCGACTTGTAATTAAGGGGAGAGGAGGTCATAGTTGCTTACGACTTACCCCGTAGGTAAAATTTATAGGGGCAATTGGAAAAAGGAATATGAGACGCTAAAATCGTTAAGTGCAAAAAATCATAAGACTCATTGTATGTTTTAAAAAAGGAAATGGATCGACATCTCAATAAAGCCAAAGTATGGCACAGACGCTAAAAATTTTGTTTCTCTCCAGTATTTTGTAAAAATAGACGACTTCATTTAGGAAATGTTGGTTTCTCGCATTCCACTTAATGGAATCTTCCAAAATTTCTATCTCTCTGATGTAGGCATAATATTTGCAACGGCTGGTGTTTATTTGACTTCTTTATTTTCACACTTTAATTATGCTTGTCATACTTTAATTGCATTCAATCGATTCAGTGCTCTTTATTTCACACAAAAACATAATTTTGTAATTTTTGACAATTTTTAAATTAGGCAAAAGTTTTCCTTCACTAATTGCGTCGAGAAATTTTGGAAGCACTAATTGAAACTACGGGAGCACCAATTGCAACTTTGGGAGTACCAATTGCAATTAGTGCGGCGCCCCGACGCAATTAGTGCTTCCCTCGCGAAGCGGAGAACAAAGTGGGGGGGGGGGGGACGGTGTCACTATATTGAGAGTCGATGTAACGGCGGTGGGATACTTGCGGACGGACATTTGCGGATGGACATTTGTGGACGGGACATTTGTGGACGGGACATTTGTGGACGGGACATTTGCGGACGGACAATTGCGGATGGACATTTGCGGACGAAACGTTTGAAAAATTCAAATTTTTCAAAAAACTGAATTTTTTGAAAAAATTTAAAAAAATTATCGGCTTTGGCAAAATTCCCGTCCGCAAAAGTCCGTCCGCAAATGTTCTTCCGTAAATGTCCCGCCCGCAAATGTTCGTCTGCAAGTATCCCATCCCCGATGTAACCACTTTTAAATTAAAAAACTATTTAAGATTTGGAATAAACGCCGTTTGTTGAAAATAATCTTAATATTGGCTCTAATTTCCACAATATTTACATGCTATAGTATTTTTGCACCTGCCAAATATATAAAATCTACTGCTGGTCTATTCCTCATGAATGGCAATATAATTATTGTATACGTAATTAGAAAGAATGTATTTTTGAAACAGTACAAAAAATATGTTTTAGATAACCATAATCGACATTACGTTGACTCTTATCATAACTTCTTTAATTACATTTGTTTTCGGAGTAGCAACAGCAATCAAATATCGAGCGGAATGGAAAAAAATGAAAAACAACAAACAGAGTCTTTATAAGAATAAAGACCTTCAGCTATTTTGTAAGCTAAAACTGGAAAGACTGAATCCTTTACTTCTAATAGGATCGTTTTTGTGAAAATAAATTTTTTCGAGATCCGGCTACAATATACACCCCCTTTAAAGAATACATATCTCATAGGTAAAAGAGAAAAGAAAATTTTTTGCAAATTTAAGCTGTTTGATAGATCCAAAATTTTGTGTCCTCTATGATAAAGGAAAAACGGGCAAAAATAGTGAAATTACACCATTTGTTAAGTATTGAAAATTTAGTATATGTTATTTTGATATTCATTATACAATTTACATTTACCATTTTCGCTATCTTATCATTCATTGCATTTAATACTCAAAATAGTATATTGGTCCATCTTACACAAAACGGTATGACATGGATTGTAGATGCTATGTCATTAGCTAGTCCAATATTCCTTTTTGGAATTAGGTAATATTCAACCATTTTTATTAAATTTTTAAATGATATTTTTAGCACTATAGTACGAAAATCTTATATAAAATTTTATTCGCTGAAGATTTGGAAAAATGCGAATAATGCAATCAGTTTTGTGGCAACTTAATTAATAAAAACAACCGTGGTCCGAGCGCAAATTTATGTTAAAAAATGAATTTTTGAATATTTTTATAAATGTGATAGGACTGTGAATTGCTGACCCATTTCTACAACTTTTTTCTCGGTGTTTGGCGCAAAAGAGCTTCTAGATGCTAATTTATTCACACAAATTTGTTTGTACCAGATTGTATTCTCGAACAACCCTGTTACGGAACTGAGCTCCTTGTAGTAGACGCGGGCTTGTATCCGTGTCTGGGGTCTTGATTTTCCAATCAATGTGGCCGGATGTGGATCTTTTCTTGCGACGTATGATAGGTGGTCGACGCAGCTTCGGTATCTTTTTAAGCAAGTGTTTATTTTCTGGTTCGTCAATCATAAGATCATAAACGGGGTCGTCTACTACGGGCCTCTTCTCAAAGGAAGAATGAAAGGTTGGAGGTATATTTTTACCTTATCTATGTGAACTTTTAGTGTTTTAAATGTGGTCATCTCTTTGATTATCACATTTGGACGTGCAATTCCATGCCTTGAAAAGCGCACAATCGATTCCTCGCATAGGAAAACCCCAGAAAGCCGGTTTTCTGGTGAAAAGTCGAATTTTAGTTCATTTTCGCTTTAATATACTCACCTCGTCCCTGAATCAGGGTCAGGGAAGCGTTTTTATTTTCGGGAATGCGCGCAATCGATTCCCCGCATAAAATTACGTCTAGGCAAAAATTTTTATCCGCTTTTGGACACTGCAAAAAGAATTGGCTCCTAGCGAGATCGAACCTGCGGGCCCAAGTTGCTTAACTTGCCAGATCTTAACTTGCTTAACTTGCCAGATCGGATGGGATCGCTCTTTACAGGGGTCAGGGAACTTTTTTAGGATTGTGAATGGAAACAGACTCTACAGATGCAGTTGATAAAAGTTGTAATTATTGGGGTCTATAGAGAAACGATATTCATAATAATAATAGTCTCTCCTAACACAACAAATTCAATTCAACACCCCGACATCGACCGCTCTAACCCTTTTTAACCATGGGCTTTAAGGGGATGAAATACTAGCAACTCAGAAATAAACTGGAAGAGTTGGGATGGCACAAGCCTAAAGACAAATTGAAGGAGAATTTTGGCCACAAGAATGGAAACCACGATATTTATATACATAGCGATCATCCAGATGTTATTATTCCGGTTGGGCGGCATGTTGGAAATGTTCCGAGGAAAGAACTCTTTAACGTTGCAAAGATTGCCGGTTTTCATCCAAGTACCTCGAAATCAGCCTAGGGGTGTTGCCGAACGATACTTTGAGCATTCGGCAAAATCTATTCGATTCTGACGGGAATTGATCAATACGAAAAAAGAAGCCGAGCGCCCTGGACCACTCGGCCACAGAGATCTATTGATAAGAACACTTATTTTCAGTAATGTATAAACGTTTTGTTTGGTTAAAATAAATTCTTTTAAAAATATTGGGTCGTTTCATTTCTATTCGACTTTGGTAGAAATTGATCTATCATCATAGATCAATACTAAAAAAGAAGCCGAGCGCCCTGAACCACTCGGCCATGGAAATCTATTGATAAGGACACTTATTTCCGGTGATGTATGGACGTTTTTTATGTCGGTTCAAAAAATATCTCTAATTTCATCATTTTTCAAGCTTTTTCGATGAATTTTTTTCAGCTTATGAAACCAATTGCGAGGAATCCAAAAATTATGTTATGTTTGTCTGAAGATCAGATTTTCGTCTCGAAAATCTACCTTTTTTTATCTCGTTATAACAAAATTTTCCAGCGATTCCAGTGAAACTCCTTATATTTCTGGAGCCTTAAAACCGTTTTAGATAAAATTTTTCTAGAAATATGAAAATAGATGATGAAGATTACAAATATAAATAGATTCAAAAAATTTTCGTTTTCAAGAAATTCCTCGAAAAAATTGACAATGTTTTGTGTTTGTGCAGACTTTCTTGGAAAAAATCAGCCGACGCCTACGGGAATGTGTTTGATTTACTACTGCGTTTTACAACTCGGTAAATCAGCGAAGAACCCCGGCTTTTCACAGGGTGTGCAAAAAAACATTCTTCCCAAACATACTACCGCTTTTTATCAAACAAGTTTTTAAGAATTACGCATATAATTTTCATTATTTCGAGATGTCATTTTTTAGTCATACTCTAGTGATGCGTCGAAAAATCGCGATTTCGAAATTTTCGATTACGGTGTGCAACTTTCGACTTTTCGAAAAATCGAAATTCTTAAATATTAAACGCGTTATGTGTGTTTATGCTATGTCAGGCTCCTTGAGCCTATACCAATCGATAGGGCTTGGTGAGAGAAGAAAAATGGCACAAAAATCATGGGGGTACCCTTCAAAATAAATTTTTTAGCTCCTTGTCATGTTTTAACGTAAGATTATAATGCAATTTTATCACCGAGTAAAAAGTTACCCTCATGGCCGAGTGGCTAAGATACTCGGCTTATATAAATTATTGACACGTTCTATTCCCAGCAGAGACCGAATGTTTTTGCCCAAAATTTTTGGAAATATTTTTAAAAATCATAACGGTCCCCCATTTTATGACTTTTCACCAAAAATCAACAAAATTTTTCCATTATTAAAAATTGCCAAAAATTTTACACATTATAATTTTTCTCGATTTTCCCATTAAAAGGAGTTACAGGGGAGAGGGGGTATAAAATTAGGATTTTTGGAAACGTAATTTATGGATGGCCCCATTTGGCTGTCTGGTACCACTCTCGTTTAAAAATTGTCAATGCAAAATTCTTGAACTCTATTGCTTAAGGCCTCTATAAAAACCTTTGCTTTTTGTAATTTAGTCAGTGTAGAATCGCTTCAAATAAAGTTTTCTTTAATAAATAGAGTTTTTATTATTAAAGGGTTTTTGATCTACGCTCAGGGTGCACTAGAAGGAGTTCTAGTGCGGTTTTTCATCTTGATTATCCTTGTTAGCCTCATCCGCTTAAGCGCTAACCTTCGAGTCCCACAGGTTGTGATCCTTCTAATCCAAGAAACCAAAAATGAGTTAGATATTTTATTGGAACGTTCTTCAACGGAGCTCATTTCACCGATACGAGGTTAATTTTTTGTATTTTATTTTTGTCCTGAATGTCCATTTCGATTTCGAAATTACGACCCCTATTTTTGATTTCGTGAAATCGGACCACCATAATTATGATTTGACGCATCACTATTATACACTCGGAATGAGCGCAAAATTGCACAGATTCGAGAAAATTTATAGGATCTCCAAACTTGTGCACTCACTTCATATGACCTGTTTTCTTTTGGCCTTCTTCTTGTACGTCATTAATCAAAACCTTGTTTTCAATTATGATTGATGAGAAATTCTAGACATTCCATATAAATTTTGTCGTTGTTTTTCTCATACAATTAACGTGCCCGGAAGTCATAGGAGTGAACTATGCTTCTCCAATAACATCGAACCGAAGGCCGAAAATATACCTCAAAATTATAGGAGTTCCATATTTTACTTTCCACAATTATTTATGACTTTGAATTGGTTAAGAAAAAGGCTAGACTCATCATCAACTTTAATCATATTACTCTCTGTTTGTCATTTCTACACTTTTATAAATGGTCAAACTAGTTCAAATGCATGCAGTGATATAGAAACTTTGTGGCTAAAATGGAGGTATGCTATGCACAGACCCCGGTCCAAAATTTTTGTTTTTATGACCCACCCCCTCCGCAGTTTGGCGACCTTTTTTTAGACCTAAAAAAAATCGGTCCTCGGCGCCGGAGACCGATGACCTACCCCCCTTCCGCCCCATAACCTACCCCCTCCCCATCTCATGACCCACCCTCCCCCGGTCGAATTTTACCGGGGGTTACCGGGGTTGTGCAACTGTGATGCTATGTATACTCAAAGGAAAAATAATTAGGGGCCATCATTAAATTACGTTTGAAAAAGGGGAAGGAGGCTCTGGGCTCGGAATTACGAAAAATTACGGGGGGGGGGGTTAGGCAAAAACTTTTTTTTGATCTTTTCATTTGTATCGTTTTATTTGATCGTTTCATTTGCATTTGTTTCGGAAACGAGTTTGAATTTTTCTGAATATTGACACGAAAACCCTGAATTTGGTTTCGCTCCACTATGTCATTTCATTCGTATCGTTTTATTCGATTGTTTTATTCATAGTCGAAATGTTTTTGGCTACCACGAAACTTTTTATTGAATCAGGCAACGTGTATATTGAAACTAAAAGAAACGTGGATCCTTATATAGCTTTTTTATGCATCCCTGCGTGGTCATATTGGCGGGAAATTTTCATCACCGATTTTCCCGCCACGTTGCCTGATTCAATAAAAAGCTTCGTGGTAGCCAACAAATTTTTTGACTATATCCTCTTCGGTCCATTAGGACAATTAGGGGGCATCCTTAAATTACGTTTGAAAAAGGGGGAGGGGCGACCTGGGCTCGGAATTACGGGGGGGGGGTCAGGCAAAAACTTTTTTTTGATCTTTTCATTTGTATCGTTTTATTTGATTGTTTCATTTGCATTTGTTCCGGAAACGGGTTTGAATTTGTTTGAATATTGACACGAAAACTCTGAATATTTTGTTCCATTATGTCGTTTCATTCGTATCGTTTTATTTGATCGTTTCTTATCATTCTATCTTTTTCGTTCCATTAGAGCCTATGCCGTAAATTTACGATGATTTGCATGAAATATCTTCAATGAAGTTCCAGGGGGTCTGAAAAATCGCGATTTTTTGCACAGGATGGCCCCTTACACGAGATCTTTTCCTTGGGGGAGGGAGAATTACCCTTCTCTGATCTCTCGCCCCTAAATCCTGTAGTACTAAGTACCCAAATTCTCAGAAACACACAAGAAATAACTTTTTAGCGCGTGGTCGGATTGTACAGATACGTGTGGATCGTGTGGAATTCATATGAGAACAAGGGTGTGTCTTACCACAGACGCTGAATGCCGATGTGATGGGTTTTCAATTTAGTTGAAAATTCCAACTTATCTCTATTTTTAGGAGTAGTACACAGTTGGATTATTGCAACCTAGAAATATGTAGATATCCGCGACCTTCATGTTGCTTTAATAAGACGGTTACACCATACGATGGAAAATTTTTATGCTTATAGACGCTACGTCTAAATAGAACTTAAGGAAGTTCGGAAAACTAAAATTTCAAGGATCAGTCCACTTTTGGGGGGTTGATACCATGTGATAGAGCACAAAATTTAGAGCATTTTTTGCTTTTACGGCACTACTTGAAAATCTAACCGTAAAAAGTTATGAGCGAAACCAAAAAATTTTCAAACGAGTTTGAACATTGAAACGAAGAGCCTGCATCTGAAATTAAGTTATGAATTAGGTTTATTTAAAAAGATGGCATCAGCGAGACAAACAAAATGACATTGAAAATTATTTTAGGTTATTGAAACGAAAATTCTGATTCATGTTTTCATTTCAATAACCTAAAGCAATTTTCAAATTGGAAAATTCAAAAAAGTTTGTGTATTACAACGAAAACATGAATTCAAATTTCAAACGAAATTATCTCGAAAACTACAACGATTTAGAACATGCCGTAAAAACAAAAAATGCTCCATTTTTCATGAATTTTCTGAATATCAACAAAAAATGGGCAACTTTTTTCGCACTGGACTGGTCCTTTATGGACTTATAACTTATATAACCTCTTTTGGGTTCTAGCTAAGCAATTGAATTTATTATTTATCAAACTTTTATGCAAATAAAATTTTACTCCGATAAAATACAATAAATTTACATATTAAGTTTTTCGTTCAAATAGATTAGTAAAATACCGGGGTAGACGGGATGTAGAAGAAGAAGCTTCTCGTTGCGATCTGGATGAATTCTTTGCGCGGAAAAATCGAAAACGCTTTCCATAGCGTTCTTTGCTTTCTAGAAAAAAGTTAAACTGTTTTTGTTATAATGTACAGGGTGAATAATAAACCGGAATTTGGGCGATTTTTTCATGTTTTTTTCGACCCGAATCTTTTTTCTAAAGTGATCCTATTAGGGCTAATTTTATGCGACGAATCGATTGCATGCATTGTCGAATCTTGAAAACACTTCCCCGTTTCAGGGAAATAAAAGTGTGTATTGAAGCGAAAATCGAACATGAAGCATTTTCAAGCCTCGGAAATGCGCGCAATCAATTCTCTCACATAAGATTACCCATATGAAGATGATTTTGAGGCAGGAAATCGAAAATTTTTCGATTTTCGCTTCAATATAAAACACTCATTTCCCTGAATCAGGCAGAGATTAATAATAAAAAAAACGTGTTAGTAATAACTAATACATTTTTAGCGTCGCTCGGAGTCACAATCCTGCCTGATTCAGGAAAATGAGTGTTTTGGAGCGCTCGACTCGACTCCCTGTATTACCTTTGTCTAAAATATAACCGCGATAGGAGGTATAGCAGAATGCACGCAAAAGTGTTTCTTCCCATAATTTTTCTGGCGGTACAACATTCTTTTCAACAAGTTGTCCATCTAACAGTACACGACCATCTTGTGTATAGCTAACCTTCTCTTTTGGTTGTAGCTTATAGAGAGATGACTTTTTTGGACTACTATAAAATTCCACCGGGTTATCGGTCATCGGACCTCCGTTCATCATACCAATCAT
>JAQGBS010001905.1:0-14359 GCA_034698545.1 Acrobeloides obliquus
GGGTGCGGCGCTTCGCGCCGCGACGCACCCTTTAACCCCGCAAAAACGTAATCCCCCTGCGAAAACGTAACCCCGCGAAATCTTAACCCAGCGCGAGCAAACCCCCTCGGCGGAGCTGGGCCGAAGAAAAAGCCGCGAAAAATGGCGAGGTTACGCAGTAAATAAAAAAATAGTAAAAAAATATTTTTTGTAAATGTGGGAAGTGAATATGGCCGAAAAACCGTTTTTTTACGTCACCCTGTAATGAGTACTCGGCAAAAATCGACATTTTAGACCGCTAGCAGATGTGAAAATAGGCGATCGACTATATAATCGGATAGCTGCGCGACGAGCTAACCAACCACTATACCACAAGGAAAATTAATAGGGAGACTTTAAATTAATCGTTAGAAAATGATAAAAATTTGAAAATTTCAAAGCTAATTTGTGTGAAAACGAAGCCTCGTCCGGAAAAAATCGATTACTTTTGAATACAAGTGGGTATGCTCTACAAAACTAGCCCAGGTTGAACAAATGGGTAGGACTAAAACGGGTCTGGGTGAAGGCAGGGGCTAAAACGGGTGCGGGCCTGGGTGGGGCACATTTTTAAGGATACGAATTTTTTGCAAAAGAGAAACTCACCCTAATTTTTTATGCTCTTTCCAATGATGACTTCCGTTTTATGCAAATCTTTATTTTGTGAAACTTTTCTTAGAAAATTGTTGACAAATGGGGGCTAAAACGGGTGCCAGGTGCGGCATAAATCGGCTATTTCACCATTGGAAAGAAAGAGCATAAAAAATTAGGGTGGGTTTCTCTTTTGCAAAAAATTCGTAGCCTTAAAAATGTGCCACACCCAACCCCGCATCCGTTTTAGACACTGCCGCACCCGCACTCAGACCCGTTTCAGTCCTACCCTGAACAAATTTGGGTATGACAGTTGGGTAACACTCCTCGTTAGATATATCACCCTGTGTGTCTTCGAGATTTGTGTGTACACTACTTGTTTAGAAACTTCTCGTCTAATGAAACAATACAGAATAAAATTTTGTTTTTTTTTCTTCATCTTTATGGCACATTGAATGTAAACACGGAATCAACATATGGGACATTTCTGAAACGATTGATCGTTCGAACAAAGTATTTTCGATGTGATGGTATAAAATACCTAAAATGAAAATTTACATAAATTTAATGGGCCAGTCTACTTTGGGGGAAATGATGTCATGTGATAGAGACAAATTTGAATCATTTTTTGCTTTTACGGTACTACTTGAAAATCTAACGGTAAAAAGTTATGATCGAAACAAAATTATAATTTTACAACTTTGTTTCGATCATAACTTTTTACCGTTAGATTTTCAGGTGGTGCCGTAAAAACAAAAAACGTTCCAAATTTTGTGCTCTATTACATTGCATCATTTCCTCAAAAGTAGACTGGTCCTTTAAGGGATTGATTTCTTCACCCTAGAATGAATAAATCGATTGGTCCATGGAGACTCAATAGTGTTATGCATATTTGTGAAACAATCGATGTGTGCGGAGCTTTGACCAACATTAAGATGAGACCTATCAAGATAGGGACGTCTAGAAGGATCCACATCACATATAATTGTAATAGAACTGTTTTATACAATTTCAGTTGAAGCTTATATGTGTTTTTGTGAGCTTTCTTACGAGATTCACTCAAGAAAAAAATGGGGACAATTGATGATACAATGGTTAAAATGAATATTAGAAGTGCTAAGCCAGCTATTAAAGCTATTATGAAATATGCTATGGATGAGGTATCGTCAGTCTTCCAAAGACCTAAAATTGACGTTCAAAATCTCCCTTCATGGTCTTTGTTTCTACCCCTAGAGGGGTAAAAACATGCGGGATGCAATTTTTGCGACTCTTCGCTTCAATACACAGGCTTTCCCTGAATCAAGAAAACGTTTTTTCGCTTAGATTCCCTTCATATTTTTAACCCTAGAGGGGTCATTTCCAGAAAAAATTTTTGAAAATTTTTTTGCCCAATTTCAAAAAGATATTATGATTCTATATAATTTATTTGTTTCATATATAATTTGTTTGAGTTGTTAAATAATTGTATTACTAACTCATTGGTATTTCGTCGGCCTTAAGACCTAACAGGTTTCCCACCTACATCAAATTGATTTTTTCAAATTTTTTATAAGGCTAATATTGAAATTTTTTTGATCAATCTTGTAGGAAAATTTAAAAAAAAAGAATATGCAAAAATTATTAAATTGGATCACCGGAAGAACTTAAAGGGCCAGTTTGGGCGATTTTTCTCACGTTTTTTCGACCCGAAATTTTTTTCAAAAATGTCCTTATTAGGGCGAATTTTTGTGGGGAATCGATTGCGCGCATTCCCGAAGCTTGAAAACGCTTCCCTGACCCTGAATCAGGGAATCGGAGTGTATATTGAAGCGAAAATTTTTAGATTTTTTGCTTGAAAATGACTTCCTGGGGTAAATTTATGCGGGGAATCGATTGCGCGAACTTCCGAAGCTTGAAAACGCTTCCCTGAATTAGGGAATCGGGTGTGTGTATTGAAGCGATGACCAATTTTTGCTATAATACATCAATTTTTTAAATTCAGAATCAGGAAAGCGTTTTCAAGCTTCGGAAGTGCGCGCAATCGATTCCCCGCATAAATTTGCCCCCAGAAAATCTAAAAATGTTCTATTTTCGTTTCAATACACATACTCCGATTCTGAGGTAAAAGGTGACGTGTGCCGGCTCGCACTTCACGTGCCAAGCATTGTCATTTAAATAAGGTTTTGCTCTTTGATAAGTTCGACAGCAAGTCAGACAACATTGAACTTTATTTTAAATTATTTTTTAGGTAAAATACAGTGGATTCTCGATAGTACGGTCCCCCAAAATCAAAATTTCAAAAAATCATACCATAATTATACACATATTTTAAAAAAAGAATTGTGAAAAAATCTGGCACTTATGCACTATCCCCCCCCATAGGGGGGGAGGATTCTGCATAAATTTATGCAGAATCCCCCCCCCACAGGCTGAAAATGAAAAAAATCAATTTTTCCAATACCCCAAACAATTTTTTTAATTTTTCAATTTTTTACAATTTTAACTTTTTTTCAAATTTTTTCAGTTTTTTCGCAGAAATGTTGAATGCAAAATCCCCCCCCCCCTAGGGGAGGGGATAGTGCATAAGTACCAAAAATCTTTTAATTTCGCAGAGTTTTGGCTTTGTTTACGATTTCCAATTACGGGATCCCTGGGTGGTCGTGTTCCGTAATTGGAAACCGTAAACAAAGCCATAACTTTGCGAAATTAAAAGATTTTTTCACAATTCTTTTTTTAAAGTTGCGTATAATTATGGGACAACTTAAAAAAAACGTTTTTTAAATTCTGTGTTAAGAGAAAAAGATATCGCTTCGTTTACGTTTCAGCACTGGTGCCGAGCCGGCACACGTCACCTTTAACCTCATCTCCGATTCCCTGATCCAGGGAAGCGTTGGAAATGCGCGCAATCAATTCCCCGCATAAAATTAGCCTTAATAGGGTTATTTTTGAAAAAAATTTTCGGGTCAAAAAAGCATGAAAAAATCGCCCAAATTCCGGTTTTTTATACACCCTGTAATAAAGACTTACAAAAAAGTTTTCTATTTGGAAGTTGTTCAAATAATTCAGGATTATTGTTTTCATCCAATGAATATGGTCTTCTTGTCTCAACAAAAGAGACAACAGCAATAATATCAACTATTAGAAAAATGACGACACATTTGACCAACCATTGCCATCGATCCATAGTATTTGAAGCTCGAAAATAACCGAACAGATGAACAAATCGATAGACAAATGATAAAATAATTCCAAAGACAAGACTAAAACCGCTGAAAGCAAACACGTCAAACAAGGTATACCATAAGTCTGTGCTGAAAAATTCTTCGAAAAAGCTATTAATCAGAATGCAGGGATAGGGTACTAAAAAGGATGGCGACATGATGATGAAGATGAAAGCAGCAAAAGTATTCCAAAATATCTCATAAATTAAATACCACCGGTAAGTTTTCATATTTTGTGATTTTGTTAAAATCACATAGACCATGATTGGGGTAGCGATGAGTTGGAATAAGAGGCAGAAAATTTCGATTATTTTCGAAATCAATAAGATGTTGGTGTGATAGACTATATCTAAGGCAGTTGAAACAAGTGGTGATGTGGTAGTATTAAGTACTATCATTTTTGAAATTTGTAAGTAAAATAAAAGTCTGGTGTAGAATTTCTAATACAAATAACTCAATCTGTCAATTACATTTTTTTAATGAAAGTGAACACCTGTTTTCGTAAATAGAAACGATTTTGCCAACCTGATTAAAGATGTCTGTTTCTAACGCTTTAAAAAAAATCATGTCGCCACGACAACTTTTGCCGCTTAAAATCAGGGTTGGGAAATAGAATTATCCGGATTTATCCGGTTCCGGGGAAATTGGATAAATCCGGATTCCCCCGGGGAATTCTTTTCCCCAGAATTTCCCCGGGGAAATCTGGATAAATCTGGGGAGATCCCAACCATGCTTAAAATGAAATCAGGGCACTCTTCAGACAACCATATTTGCGTTTCATTGGCCTTGTGCCCAGGCGCCGACTCTTGTTGGAACACCAATCTGCATCATCAAAATGTTCTCTTGCCCAAGGGATGAAGTGATCTTCCACGTCATCAGCATTTCCAAGTACACATATCGATCGATCTTGATTCCTTGTTCTACAAACACCAAAGGAGTTTTTCCATTACTTTTGATTGCTGCCCATACCATTCACCACATTTTTTGGCTTTTGGACTCTTTCCACAACTCTTTCGTTTGAGACAGACTCTGGTGTCATTTTTTAACTAGAAAAAGAGATAGGAGACGCAGAGAAAACAGAAGAAAATTATGCATAAAAATAAAAATTTCCAGGTGTTCCCTTTATTTTGAGACACCTATACTTGGCTTATTAAGTGAATCCATCATAGCATCACCAGAATATTTTTTCAAAAATTCTTCAACTACTTTGGCATCATAAGATCGTGGGCCAGAAAACACGTCATCATAAACTGTTGGCCTCGCCAGGGTTCGAAAGGGGCCGGCCCCGTCTAAGGTTGGGAGGGGCTCCAGATCCCCTCCCAATCGGGGCCTTTTGGGGCCACGGGGTCTTTGGGGACTGAAGGTTATCTCAATAAGTTTTTGTTCGATAGAAATCCAGACAACGAAGAAATTTCGTTGTCTGGCTTTCTGTCGAACTTATCAAAGAGCAAAAACTTAGTGAAAAGAAATGTGAAAGACTTTTTTGTCACAAATTGTGACAATTGCCACAAAAAGTGACAAGTTTGTCACTTTTCTGACAGCTCTAACTTGAATGTTGTAGTTATTTTATATAAAAACTTAGGTTTCTAATTGAATTTCCAACTTCAAACGCGATTTTCTCGGCAACGATAACGACTCAGACGGTTGCTGTAAAAACAACAAATGTTTCATTTTTGATGAACTTTCCGAATATAAAATTTGTTCATAGTGGACTGGTCCTTTAAATTTAGCTATGGTATTTAGCAAGGAGTGTCTTTAGAATTCATTCATTAAATGAAATTTAAATGCAGCATGATCTCTTGCAAGCCATTCCTTTCTTGGCCATACACTTTTATCTTGTTTTTTTGAAGATAAAAGCTTCATTTTAGGATACTCCGCCTATATGAGCTTTTCTATCGGACCTCCCATTTTTTACAATTTTTTAATGAAATGAAGATTGAACTTAAATGGGAAGTCTTTTTAAGGAATGTTTTGTTGGAGATTTTTCAGTCGAGATTGTCATGAGGCTTTTTGTTCGAACGGAAGTTTTTTTGTTAACTTGTAAGATAGAGAGGCACTAGGAACTTTCACAACGGGTTCCAAAATGACATGCGGAACTTCCACAACGGAACTTTCACAATGGAACTTCCACAACAAAGAAAGCGGAACTTCCACAACAAAAAAGCTTTTTTGTTGTGAAAGTTCCGCTTTTTTTGTTGTGGAAGTTCCTAGAGCCGATAGAGACATTCTTTGCCGATCCTTGAAAACGCTTCCCTGCATTGGCTTATTTTCGCTTCAATACACACATTGCTTTCCTGAATCAGGGAAGTGTTCTCAAGGACCGCTCTGGACCGGTAATGCGTCGATTCTTCGTATAGAAAAACCCCTATAGGGTAATTTCGTGAAAATTAAAAAACTTGAAAATTTTCGAAAAAAATTGCGTAAAAAATCGTGACATTTTTTGGGACACCTTTTTTTAATACTTTCTGTTTGTTTTCGAGCTATTAAACCCGTTTCGACGAAAGCCTCAAGATTTTCCATTCTTGCCGTTTCAATCCCCTACAATCCTATTTATCCTCGAGAGCTTTCTTGCCAAAAAATTTCATCACCATATATGAGATTATGTGTTATTTTCTGCTCATTTTTCGTATTCGTGAAAATCCGTGTAAATCCGTACAAAAACGTCTTCTCGAGTACAATTTTTCTTTTCATTTTAGCCAGCTAGCGATCAGCTGTTGTGGTGCGTTGAGGATTTTCTGTCCTGGGTATTTTATTCATAAATTGAACATTTTTGGAAAATGAAGCTCTTCTACTTTGTCCAAGTTGTTTCGATTGGCTGCATCTTCTTTCGAACCACTGTAGCTCTAACTTGTTTCGAAAATAATGAAGAGGTAAAATCAAATTTGAACAAGTCTGATTTTGATTCCATCATGGCAAAGTGTTTGTTCAATTTTCATTTTTTGGAGGCTAGTTCAACTCCATTCGATTCAAAACAAATTTTACCACTTCAAAATCAAAAATTTAAAATTTCATTTTCAATTTTCAGACCGGTGAATTGGAAGAAGTAGAAAACGACGAATTTGTTTATTGCCGACTTTTCCCAGCCTCACGCCATCCCGAAACTGGGGAAATCAAAAAGGCGAAAGCGGATGGCCTCAAGCATGAAGAAGTTGATGGCCCGTTTGGAGAATTTTTTGAGCTCAGCGCTTCCTATTACCAAGTTTTGAGTATTTGCCTATACGAGGTAAGATAAATAGCTCCATGTTCAATTCTTAAGTTGCCCGTTTTTAGAAATACGACTTCCCCAAATTGTGGAAACTGATGCGAAACGCCTCACCAACATCCCAGACAAGTCCCAAAATAGAGTACCAATTCAGATGCTTGTGCAACACCGACCGGTGCAACACCCCCGCCAATCTCGAACCGTATTTGGCGAAACTAAGAAATGAAAAAGCAGACAACCTTCTACAATAAGAATAGAACTTGGGGAGCCGTTTTTCATGCAATAAGCTCAAATTTGTGGCATTTTATAGATAATAGCTACGTGTAGCGTCAAACGTGTATTTGATCTCATAATTGTTTTTCTCAAATTTCTAATATGTATAAAGTTTTTCATACACCACAGATGTTGAACGAACACACAGAAAACAAACCAAATGATCCAAGAGAGTGGGAAAAATACCTAAGAGTGAAAAAAAAATCAATTTTACAGAGTGACGTAAAAAAATTAGATTTTTTCAAAAATGTTCAAGTTTATTAATTTTTACCAAAATAACTCTATAGGGGGTTTTATATGCCAGTAATCGATTGAGAACATAGCAGAAGCTTGAAAACGCTTCCCTGACGACGAAATAGTCTATTTTACAAACTTTATTACAAACATCTTTTCCCTGAATCAGGGTTAAGGAAGCGTTTTCAAATTTTTTCAATTTGTGCAATTGACTCTTGGCAGCATTGTCATCCAAGTATAGTTTTCTTTGTTGTCTGGATTTCTATCGAACTTATCAAAGAGAAAAAACTTTGTGAACTAAAACGTTACTTCACTGAGTGAACTTGGTTACAATGCTGCTCCTGGCATAGAAAATCCCCTAAAGAGTTATTTTGATGAAAATTTAAAAACTTGAAAATTGTTGAAGCAAAAATCTCTTTTTTTTTGCCTCACCCTGTATTTGAAAATTCAAGATTTCAGGAGGCCTTAACTTGGATCTCATTGTGGCTTACTCAAGATTGTTTGGGCGTACGTGTAAAAGGTGTTTAGAACATACGCGGGCAAGGGGGGAGCCTCGCCCCAATCCACTCACTCATCGGCCCAAAATTAGGGGGGGGGACCCTCTCACTGGAACGGACGAGGGTAGGTCGAGTGAGGGGCCATACTTGGGCAAGGAAGGAGTCTCCCCCCAACCCACTCACTCATCGGCCCAAAATTAGAGGGGACCCTCTCACGGCCAGCCGAGTGAGGGGTCCCCGTAATTTTTTTAGCATTTTCAAAATATTTTTGGCGCTGGTTTATTCTTGCTTATAAAGATTTACATAAGAAATTTTCGACCAAAAAAAGGTCGTCTCATCGGACGCTTCCTTCCCCCCACCTTGCCCATGTATGGTTTAGAATTTAGGGTACTGTTCAAAAATTTCATTTCACCTTATTCGTCTTTATTAAAAAAGTTCGAAAAGATATTATGAAAGTAGAGCTTATAGAAATAATCCCGTGCCGTAGGCATGCCACGTTGGGAAAAAACTGTTTGATACCATACACCATTTGCATTTTTTTTGATTATACACATTTTTTGTAGCCAACTAAATCCATGTATAACGATTAAAAATATTAAAAAATTTTTTTTAAATTTATTAAATCCATTTAAAATATTAAAAAATTTTTGGCATACATCCAAGTCGAGGATTAAGTATACAATTTTTTGGTAATCTCAAAAAACATGCATTAAACTTTAAGATTTTCACGTGAAAATTTGCAACAAATAGTTGTTTTTTGTGAACAAGATCATTTGAACAAAAGAGCCTTTTCGACCGGAAACTTCTTAAATTAGCTTTTTGGTTGAAGCGGTTTAAGGGATCATCTTAATCTTTTTCTGAAACAATGGAAACCATACCGGATTTGAATAAGATGTACTTATGCTAGTGACGTTTCTCTGTTTCGCATTCCGAAAATTGCTGCAAAATTTTTACAAAAATATAACAATGGGATTATTTTTTGGGATCTAATTGAATGAAAGGAATTTTTGATAAATATTTAGCTAAAATTTAAAGCAATCAAAGAAATTATTTATGGAGTAGAATGGGACAGGGTGATCATAGTTATATAGGGGTAGTACCAAAGATGAAGAGAGGGGTCGTCAATTTTGGAAACTGTGAATGAGGGAGGGGGTATAGGTTTCTTATGTTTTTGAATGGAACCCACAAGCAAAAAAGTTGACAAAGGTTCTTCGTGATGGAAATGTAATCATTCCCATCACGAAGACTTTTTGCATGGAGTGACTAGTGCTCTCCTTCATCTATGGGTATTAGTTTACCTATTTCACTACCCCTTCCTCATACATAGGCAAGCAGGGGGAGGGGACAGAGTCCGAAAATAAGAATTAGGTGTAATTTTGGTTAAAAATTTAAGAAGTGGGGCGTTTTTGGTCAAAAATTTACGAATTGGGTCCAAATCTAGGCGTTTTTACCAAAAAAATGTCTTTTTTTCAAATTTTGGGCAAAAACATAAGAGTGGACCCTTGTGTATTTTTTCGGATTTTGTGCAAAATAAGAAGTGGTATCACAATTTTTTGACCAATAAGAAGTAGGGGGACAGTCCCCCCCCCTTGTCCATGTATGTGTTCATCCCCATAAATAGAACCCACATGTTCCAGAAAAATTTCATTATCCTCCCCTCTTAGAGAGCCAAAGTGTTTTTTCCGATTTTTTACAAAAAAATGACTTTTTTCACTAAAAATCTTCAAAATTTTTGTCAGCACAGGGCAGAGGGGTACGTATTTTCCAAAAATTTAATGGGGGGTAAAGGAGCAACTTCGAAAATTTTACTATCCCCCTCCTCCCACGAATCGACGTCCAAAAAAAGTCGGAAAATTGTAAAAATAGGGGTATAAAAAATTTTTACTCCCCTCCCCCCGAGTTGACGACAGGGCTCGAAAAAGTAGGTGCTAGCATCCCATCCAGCATCCAGACATAACTTTTCCTTTTTTTATGAATTTTGATATGCATATATTCAAAGTTATAAACATCTCAAAGTTCATTCAAAAAATTCCATTTCAGTGTTTATATTCAAAGTATAGATATTGTAGTCGTTAACGTTCAAAGCTGTACCTCTCTGATTATTAAGAAAGATGAATTTTTTAGGACGGTACTGATTGGAACGATGTTTCAAATGTCTCAGTCCATTATTTTAAACTAATGACGCATCTGGAGAAAAAAGATGAAAATTGAAAAAAGTACGTATGAAAAGATGAAAATTGAAAAAAGTAAGAATGAAAAAAGTACGTATAGATGAAAAAAAGTACATGTAGTTTGATGAAAATTGAAAACAAAAACGTATAGAATGAGAAATCGGCACAAAAATATACATAGGATTTAACTGATATAATATGGATGCAAAATTAGGGGACGAAAAAATGGATGAAGCAAACAAAATTCACCCATTGGATAGTACAGTCGCCGCTCCATATAGTGACACCCCCTTCAATTCCATATAGTGACCCCTCTGGAAACTCAAAAGTACAAAAAAAGATGCAGACTACATTGAATTTTTCTTTTAAAAATTCTATATAGTGACACCCCTCCAATTCGATATAGTGACCCCTCCCTTGGAGTGTCACTATCTAGAGCGGCGACTGTATCACCAAGGGAAAAAGCAGGGATGACAAGGAATGGAAAATGCTTCAGAATAACAATTTCAAAATTTCGCTTCTATAAGTCGGTTATTCAAATCGAGAGAATGCATTTGGTATCATTCCATTGCAATGGAATAGAATTTTTACAAAATTTATCAGAGATTTTTTCTACTTTTTAAAAATGACGTCAAAAAATTGTAATTAATTGTTTTCAATCGTTTTCGAGAATAATTAAATCCAATTTTAATGGATTCCATTGCAATGGAATAGAATTTTGACAAAATTTATCAGAGACTTTTTAAAAATGACGTCAAAAACTGTAATTAAATGTTTTCAATCGTTTTCAGAATAATTGAACCCGATTCCATTGCAATGGGATTGATTCCATTGCAATGGAATGTTACAAATTTTGTATATACTTTTTCTCTATTTTAAAAAACTCAACAACCCGAAATCTTTTTTAAATATTACTCAACGCATCATGAAGTTTCTAATTCCATTGCTTTTCCACTCTTTCCATTTTTTTTCATTCCTTGCCATCCCTGGGAAAAAGAGGTCTTTTCAATAATTTTTTATAGATCGAGAAAGAAAGTCAAGAACACAAAATGACCTAAGATCGCGTTTTTCTTTTGATGCGGAGTCAGAAAAAGATCTTTTCACTAAGTTTTGCTCTTTGATAAGTTCGACAGAAAGTCAGACAACAAAAAATTTTTTATTATTTTTTAGCTAAAAAATAAAACGTAAATTATTTTGTGTAATAATTATGAAACTCAGTTGAATTGCACTCAAAAGCACCCTGTGGGTGCTAGAACTGACAAGGGAACTTTCAGACAATTATTTTTTAAAGTTACAATTTTTTAGCTTAAAAAAATTTTCTTTGTTGCCTGACTTTCTGTCGAACTTATCAAAGAGCAAAAACTTAGTCAAATGATGTTTTGCTGATTTTGCACAAATTCGTGTTGCAATCTTTGCTGATTCGTTTTAAGAGACGATATCTCGAAAATTCGAACCTAGGTGGGAGTAGTGTTAAACGGTTCGAGCGCGCTCCAAGTTGAATTTATAAAGTGAGATTAATACATGAGAAAGTTTTTTAAAGTCATTTTGATTCAAAACTCGCATCCCAAAAAATTTAAAACCTTGTCCGAAGCTCAATACCATCGATTTTACGTGTATTTTTTGAATTTTCTAACCTCTCTAAAACACCCAGGATAATTTTTTTCGGCCAAAATTCCTTTTTGGAAGATGTATTTCACTATGGAGAACATTTCTAGCATGGTTTCGAAAAAATCTGAGAAAAAATTTTTTTCGATCTCATTTCTACTCCCACGTGTAAAAATGGTTCAAAAATTGAAGTTTCTCGGATTTTTTCGAAACCATGCTAGAAATGTTCTCCATAGTGAAATACATCTGCCAGAAAGAAATTTTGACCGAAAAAAATTATCCTGGGTGTTTTAGAGAGGTTAGAAAATTCAAAAAATACACGTAAAATCGATGATATTGAACTTCGGACATGGTTTTAAATTTTTTAGGGATGGAATTTTGACTCGAAATGACTTTTAAAAACTTATTCATGCGTTAATCTCACTAAATAATTTCAACTTGGAGCGCGCTCGAATCGTTTAACACTACTACCTAGGTTCGAAACTGTCGAGATATCGTCTCTTAAATTGTTTTGGCTCATGGGGGGGGGGGTACATGTTAGTGCCGTAGGCGGTGGGAGGTTAAAGGGATAATTACTCCCCCCTTAAAATATTGGGTTGTTCGATAAGTCGGACCAAAATGGGAAAAAAGTTCCCCCGAACAAAATGTTATGGCCAAATGGTTAGGGCTCCAGAAATCATATGCTCACAAGCAAGGGGGTCAACCAGCCTCGAGGCGCTATAGGAAAAAACAGGATCCCTTATATGTTTTTTTCGATTTTTTCCAAAAATTTTTGCAGAAACAAGTGCCATCCTTATATTTTTTATAGCAGTGTTAAAGATTGTAACTGACCAGTTCAGTCAGTTACAATCATATAAAAAAATGATATATTCGGAAAGATCATGAAAAATGGAGCATTTTTTGCGCATGTTCTGAATCGTTGTAGTTTTTGAGATAATTGCGTTTGAAATTTGGAATTTGTGTACAAGCTCTTTGTTGTAATACACAAACTTTTTTGAATTTTTTGCGGAAAAATCGATTTTTGCATCAATTTTTTAAATTTTCATAAAATGAACATTGTAGCAATTTTTTATAGCTAAATGAGACGAACAAAATGACACTAAAATTATCCAATTTGAACATTATTTTGGGTTATTGAAACGAAAATTCTGATTCAGGGTTTTAGTTTCAATAACCCAAAACAATGTTCAAATTGAATAATTTTGGTGTCATTTTGTTCGTCTCATTTAGCTATAAAAAGTTGTTACAATGTTCATTTTATGAAAATTGAAAAAATCGATGCAAAAATTGATTTTTCTACAAAAAATTCAAAAAAGTTTGTGTATTACAACGAAGAGCTTGTAACAAATTCAAAAATTTATAACGTAATTATCTCGAAAACTACAACGATTCAAAACACGCCGAAAAAACAAAAGATGCTCCATTTTTCATGATCTTTCCGAATATATCATTTTTTCATATGGTTATAATTGACTGAACTGATCCTTTAACCAATTGCCAAGGCGCTATGGTTAAAAATGCTAGAAAATGTTAACTTTTTGGTTTAAAAATGCCAATTTTTGTTGAAAAATGTGGTATTTTAACTATAGCTATTGTTAAAATGGTTCAACCCAAAAATTTAAAGACGGGGGGCTTTTTTCCATTTTGGTCCGCCGAACTAAAATTCGGATTTTATTGGACAATCGGCTCTAGGGGTTTTCTAGGTGGAGACTCGATTGTGCACACTTTCGAGGCATGAAAAAATTTTCTAACGAGGATTTAAGAGACGATATCTCAAAGTTCGAACCATAGGTCATCTTTAACATTAACTACTGTCACAAAACCGAGTCTATGCTGATTTTTCATAATTTTTCTGAGTATTGAATCGAAAACTTCTAGGGAGTCAATATATCATCGTGTAGCGAAGATGATCATCTTCTCAATGAGCTATTGATCAAGACACAAAACCTTTCCTACGAGACTATGAAGCTGCTTGAATAAACCAAAAAGATCACTTACATGCAAATTTTCAAGGGCCTAGAAACCTATCAGAGATCTCTTTGTTTTTCCTAATCTAGGTGATTAGTTTTATCTATTCTATCAGAGTTTACATCCCTTGAGTGTTAAAGAAGTATAGTCGTCGTAGGGGGTAACTCCCAGTTGTAAAAATCAAAAAAATTTTTTATGCCACTATTTAAAAAAGACAAGTACAAAGTTATAAAAATAGTTTATGAAGTTTGATAATGGTTATGCTCTTGCGACGTTTTCTCCACTTCTGCATAAGTTTTCCACAAGATGATCGAGTTTTTGGTTTTCTTCCAATAGTTTGCTGTCAATTAAAGGTCCATAAATGCTTTCAATGAGTTCGGCTATCAAGCGTTCGCTATAAACAATAAAGTTTAAATATAGTGATTTTACCCAGAAAAAATTAATCTGAACCAGTTAGTTAAAAAATTTTTTGAGTCGAAAGAAATTTCTATTTTTCATGAATTTTTAGAATATCAGCAAAAAATGTAATTTTTTCTACCTTTATGATTTTTTTACCTTTTCCCGTTGATATCCCTTTCTGGCAAAAACTCCACAAGTTCCGTT
>JAQGBS010001906.1:0-14356 GCA_034698545.1 Acrobeloides obliquus
CGTTGTAACTGCAGTAGCCTGTATAGCAGTTGACCCAGTAGAAACAACAGTAGAGGCCGGTGTAGCCGATGCAGCAGCTGTAGCCGGTGTAGAAGCAGTAGCCGGTGTAGCAGCAGTAGCGGGTGTAGCAGTTGGCCCAGTGGAAACAACAGTAGAGGCCGGTGTAGCCGATGCAGCAGATGTAGCCGATGTGGAAGCATTAGCCGTTGTAACTGCAGTAGCCTGTATAGCAGTTGACCCAGTAGAAACAACAGTAGAGGCCGGTGTAGCCGATGCAGCAGCTGTAGCCGGTATGGAAGCAGTAGCCGGTGCAGCAGCAGTAGCGGGTGTAGCAGTTGGCTCAGTGGAAACAGCAGTAGAGGCCGGTGTAGCCGATGCAGCAGCTGTAGCTGGTGTGGAAGCAATAGCCGGTGTAACTGCAGTAGCCTGTGTAGCAGTTGGCCCAGTAGAAACAACAGTAGAGGCCGGTGTAGCCGATGCAGCAGCTGTAGCCTGCGTAGCTGATGTAGCAGTTGGCCCAGTGGAAACAACAGTAGAGGCTGGTGTAGCCGGTGTCGCAGCTGTAGCCGGTGTAGAAACAGTAGCCGGTGTAGCAGCTGTAGCCGATGTGGAAGCATTAGCCGTTGTAACTACAGTAGCCTGTATAGCAGTTGACCCAATAGAACCAACAGTAGAGGTCGGTGTAGCCGATGCAGTAGCTGTAGCCGGTGTGGAAGCAGTAGACGGTGTAGCAGCTGTAGCCGATGCAGTAACTGTAACCGGTGTGGCAGTAGTAGCCGGGGTAGCTGCAGTAGCCTTTGTAGTAGTTGATCCAGTTGAAACAACAGTAGAGCCCGGCGTAGCCGATGCAGCAACTGTAGGCTGCGTAGCTGCAGTAGCTGGTGTAACCGGTATAGCTGCAGTAGTCTGTGTAGCATCTGGCCCAGTGGAAACAACAGTAGAGGCTGGTGTAGTCGGTGTGGTAGCAGTAGCCGGTGAAGCAGTTGACCCCATCGTGCTTGATCCTGAAATAGTGGAGCTAGCCCCAGTTTGTGTGCTTAATCTTGAAGAGGAAGATCTATGATGTCTTGCTGTATTGGATATTGAAGAAAATGGGATAGGACTGCTTGTTGGGTTTGAGTTTGAAGCGGTAGATCCAGCCTGGCTTGCTTTATTCGAACTTGACGCAATGGCGCTAGGAGTACTTGTTGAGATTGAAATTGAAACGGATGAGCTAGTTGGCCTTGCTGTACTCGAACTCGAAGCAATAGAGCTAGATCTATGTCTATTACTTGATCTCGTTATTTGTGAACTTGATTCTGACTTTGTGCTAATTGTATTTATGGACGAAATAGAATTTTGCAAACTTGTCGAAGTCGGAATTATTGAAATTGTTGTTGAACCAGATGAGATAGAGCTCGATTTGGTTCTAGGACTTTTTCTTGATGATACTGTATGGGAGGCCGTACTTGACTTTGATGTAGACTTAGCAATACTCGTAGAAATTTTTGCGGTCGTAACAGTCGTCAATTTATTTTTACCACTTTTAGTCGTGCTAGGAGTGATACGTTTAAATGTAGATCTTGTTTTATATGTAGTTATCGGAGTAGTAGTTTCTTCGCTGCTACTTCCACTATTGGTTGGAGTAGTAGTTTCTTCACTACTACTTCTACTTGTGGTTGGTTTTGTGCTGGGAGTGCTTCTTGCAGCTTTTGTTTTGTGTTTTTGTGTTTGGCGAGATGTGGTAAAAGTGCTTTTTGGGGTAGAAGTTATTATTGTACTGGGTTTTCTTGTAGTCGGAGTGGTGTTATTTTTAGTTAGGCAGCACCTAAAATAGCAAGAATTTATATGTCTAGGTTACACAACTTTGAATTACTTGACATCATTTCCTTGTGAACATAGCCCATCAACAATAGTGCTTTGTTCACAATCTTGTGCTAACATGCATTGTCGGCCACTAGCTTTGTGACAACATTCTTCTTGGTAGATTAAAATGCAACATCTAGAAAATTATTTAAGGTTACATTTAAAAATTATTGTAAGAGTGGTCTGGTTGTCAGAGGCATAACTAGCCACCTGAAACGGGAGAGATGTGGTCGGTACTGCAATCCCTTCTTCATAGACTGGGGGATCCATAGTCTAATGATTGATTACCAGACTCACTAATTCAGAGGCCCGGGTTAGATTCCCGGTGGAGTCCGATTCTCTTTCCTCGACGCTGGAATTTATACGAAAAATTGCGCCCTTATCCCCACAATATTGCTAATAACCGGTGTTTAGTATTGGGCACTCGCACTGTCGGGGCATGTAGTTGATTTTTGAATAATGGACATTTTTGGAATAAAATTTTCATGTTCGAAGAGGGGAGTACTTTAGTTCATTTTTGTAAATATTGAAATAAAATGGCTTTTTTGACCAAAAATGGCTCTTTTTTGGCAAAAAAGAGCCATTATTATTGGAAATTTGAAAAAATATACAGGGTGAACGAGCACATTCAGCTATATAACAAAGCTCGAAATCTCAAAACGAAAAAGCCTTATACCATGCGATCTGTTGCATTTTTCTAGGCCTATCACCCGGTTTTATGGACGTATATTTAAATCTTTTTTAAATGATCCGAAAATTGAAACGAAAAACTGAATTTGAATTCCTTAAGGAGTTTTGAAAAAATTTTACCGCCAGCCGATAGAGCGCATCGAAAAACGGTGGTATCCCAATTTTCGTAAAAAGTTATTTTTTGTTTGAGGAAACTAAATTCAAAGTTTAAAAGATTACAAAAAATTTCACTTTTGGTCATTTAAAAGTAAACATTGAAATAAATTTTCTCAAAATAGAAGAATGTGTTTTTACGAAAATTAAGGTGCTACAGTCTTTGATATGCTCTATCGATAGCGGTAGAATTTTGCGAAAATTCCTAAAGGACCAGTACAGTAAGTTACAATCATATAAAAATGATATATTCGGAAAGATCATGAAAATGGAGCATTTTTTGTTTTTACAGTAAATTCTGAATCGCTACCGTTGTCGAGATGATTGCGTTTGAAATTTTGAATTTGTTACAAGCTCTTCGTTGTAATACATAAACTTTTTTGAATGTTTTGCGGAAAATCGATTTTTTCATCAACTTGCGAAATTTTCATAAAATGAACATTGTAGCGATTTTCTATAGCTAAATGAGACGAACGAAATGACACCACAATTATCCAATTTGAACATTGTTTCGTTTATCGAAACGAAATTCTAATTCATGTTTTCGTTTCAATAACCGAAACAATGTTCAAATTGGATAATTTTTGTGTCATTTCGTTTGTCTCATTTAGCCATAAAAATCGCTATAATGTTCATTTTATGAAAATTTAAAAAATTAATGAAAAAATCGATTTTTCCGCAAAAAATTCAAAAAAGTTTATGTATTACAACGAAGAGCTTGTAACAAATTCCAACGCAATTATCTCGAAAACTACAACAATTCAGAACATGCCTTAAAAACAAAAAATGCTCCATTTTCATGATCTTTCCGAATATATCATTTTTTCATATAATTGTAACTTACTGGACTGGTCCTTTTGGGAATTCAAATTCATTTTTCATCAAAATGTCCAGATCAGTTATAAAAGATTTAAACATATATCCATAAAACGGTGTGATAGGCCTAGAATGTTGCAAAAGACCGAATGTTATAAGATTTTTTCGTGTTTTCGTGTGTCTCGAATTTTCTTATCATACGGATATGCTCGATCACCCGGTACATTATACAACAACCCCCCAACAATTTATATGGAGAAGAGGTACACCGATATGGACATCTGAGTGACACATGCAACGTCAAAGCGGATCGGCAAAAAAACTTACACATCTTCGTAAGCATGCTCATGCAAAGGACAAATTCCTCTTATAGCTCGTTGACCTGGTAATCGGCATCTTAATGGAGCTACACAGAAGCCATTTTGAGATTCACAAGCAAACCAATTGGGTTTAGCATCGACAATTTGAATAATAAACGAAATAACAATAGTTAAAATAAAGAGTAAAATTTTCATATTAAGCCGTTTATTATTTTTACAAAGGTTTACGTACCCTTATATAGCAAGGTTATGTTTTTGTAATATTCATATTTACGATTTTCCTTTCTCTATGACAAATATGTTTGTGCGTTTTTTACACACGACCTTTATGACGTCGTGTACCCAAAAATGAACATTAGCTTTCTAGAAATTTATGCTCAAATATTGTACAAGCGGAAATCAAACAATATTTATTCTTTTCATATCACCTGGATTTCCAGCATCAAGGATCGATGTAGTAAATAATCAGGCGTTGTTTTCCAAGGATTTATTATTTTTAAGGCAATTTGTCAAAAACAAATTTCTGATGTAATCTTTAAATTGTTTTTCTGATAATTTTTTAGTGCAACAAACATTTATTACAGATATTACAATTTTTTACAAATAATACAGACAAGAATATTCGTTAAAGGGAGGGTGCACGCTCTAACTATTTTGAAGAACAGATTTTCGTGCCAATAATTAGATCTAATTGCAATTCAGGCAATTTTGTTGAATGTATAAATGTTTTCAAAAAGTTTTTTGTTTCAAACTTTTTGAAAAAAAGTTGAATAGCGTTGAAAAAAGCAACCAAAATGTTTCAACAAAGCTTTCAAGTGTTTCAAAAAATTTGGAACAAAAAACTTTTGAAAAACAATCACAAATTCAACAAAATTGCCTGAATTACAATTATTGGCACGAAAATCTGTTCTTCAACATTGTTAGAGCGTGCACCGTCCCATTAACTACCCAATTTTAGATTTTTATTAGCTATTTTCTGATATATGGCCGGCTGAGTCCAAGATTATAGCCTCCCAATCCGTTGTCCTTAGGCTTTAACCCTATTGCGTTTGTGTAGGTAGAATCTGAGTCGTAGATTACACGAGGCTCTGGTTCGAAGTCGAGGTTGTAGCAACTTTTTAGACAGTCTTTGGTAAGGCAACAATAGTTTGAATAAATATCGTATGAAGAGCATTTTGTCTGACAGCAAAATAGGGCGATTGATTCGATAGAGTACTTTTGGTATAGCCGTCCTAAAATATAAAACTACACTAGGAATAACCATTAGGAAATCATGCTGTGGAAGTGATCGGGTTAGCGAAAAATTAACCCTTGCGTAGAACTGACATTTTAGGATATGGGAACACAGTTGCACAGACCCCGGTCCAAAATTTTTGTTTTTATGACCCACCCCCCCCCCCGCAGTTTGGCGACTTTTTTTTAGAAGGAGGCCCTCGGCACCGGGGACCGATGACCTACCCCCCTCCACCTCATGACCTACCTCCTCCCCACCCCCAACTACCCTATGACCCATGACCTCCCCCCCGGTCGAATTTTACCGGGGGTACCGGGGTTGTGCAACTGTGTATGGGAACCTACAGGTTAGCCATCATGAGCAAGAATATGGCTCCATTTAGAGAGGGGGAGATTATGTCTATACCTACCATTATAAACTTCAGTTCCATTCAAACATGGAGAATCCATTTTTGGATAAGTACACTGTCTAGCTATTGTCATTTTGTATCTGTCATAACAATTAGTTAGGTAAGATGATCGGGAGACCATATGATGCCCAACAATGTATCCTTCTATGCTGACAGTTAAAAATATTACAATAAAAGCTTTTAATATAAAGGACATTACGATAGACATCCTTTATCAAAAAGAATATATTGCTACCCTAAATTAATAAATTAAAAAGTTTTATCTCGATGATTCACAAATATAAAAAACGATGTAATCTAGATTATTCACAAATACACTAAACGATGTAAGGATTAGGCTTATGATTACTTTTTAAAGCTCTTAAAAGATTTTAATTTGGGAATGTTAAATTAGAAATGTAATAAATGAGTAACCAACATACCCTAATATCTCAATGAGTCACCAAATTATTTACACCCACAAAAATTCAGTTCCCCAGGATTCCGCCGAACATAAATTTAATCGTATTTCGCCGAACATGCTTCAAAAATTTCGGCGAAATGAAGGTCAGTTATTCGCAGTATCTTAATTACGGGGGGGGAGCCTTCCGATCAGATTTAGCTCTTGATCTGGGCAACAAAATAAAAAATAATTATAGAAAAATATTTTATTTTCTCGAAGATAGAGATTTTTGAAGTGGAGTGCCCGAGTGAAAAATTCGAAAAAATAGATTTTTCAAACTCAAATATTTCAGTGAAAACGAAGTTTTAAGGGAAAGTTAAGCACATATTTTTTAGTGCTATATCAGGGCTAAAAATAAAATCAGAATTAATCGAATAGGATTTATCTTTTCAAACATAGTCCCATCGGAAGAAGGGATCCTTTAGCAAACATCGACCATCTGCTACATGGGTATAGGGGGATCGCACACCAAAATTTTATATTTTTTAGATAAAAAACAAGTACACATAAAAAGATTCACTGGATTTAGGGCTATTTTTATATAAACTGGACGTCAAACGCATCCGCACTCCCTGGCAACGCTCCTGAACGTGGCTTCCACGCGGAGCTTCAGTCGGTGCTTCCGATTTTCTAATTTTTCTAGTGGGGTAACCTTTGATTTTATGCCAAAAAGTTTATAATTGCGTCCTCTCCACCGTGGTATGAAGTGATAGAATTTTGGATCGCAAAAAAAGGTTTTTCAGGACGCATGGACATTGCACGTTGTATATAAGAAGAGTCCGACTTAGTTAAAATTTTATATTGACGCAAAGAGTCTAATACGTATTAAAGAGCCCATTGAAAAAATTGCCATAACTACAGGATTATATCGTGTAAACAACCTGAAATGACATGGTTTATTAATAACCTTGCAATTGCCAGATTATTTTAATTTTAAAATAAATTTATTAATAAGCTTTCACAAATTTCAGGTTTTTACAAGATATGATACAGGTGTTATATGCTTTTCTCAAAAATATTTTCCAGTTCTATTCAGAATAATATTTTCTTTTTTATTAAATGTTAGATTAGTTAGAAAATTCTCCGGGCAATATAAGTCATCTACCAATACGTAAAAGCTACGTATCTAACATTCCAAATAGATGACTCAAAATGAAAATACCATCTTGAGATTCATTGCGTAAAGCACTGAAAAGATTTCAACTCGACTTTCCAAAAAGGAGAAATTGATTTTTTTATGTTAAGGGTATATAAGGAAAATCGTTAAACTTTACGAAAGTAAAGATATATATGGGCTTTTAAATTTGTGAGGATTTGTTGACTCGAAGCTTAAGCGCTTATTTTTTTCTAAAAAGATATAACAGATTTTCAAGAAGAAGAAGAAAATAACACTTAATCATTGAATTGAGACTTTAACCTCATTACTGACAATTATTAATAAATTTTTAGAACGCAGATAATTTAGTTACATCTAGCCTACAAAATTTTACATCTTTTTTGTGTTCAATTCAACTCATTAGCCTCAGTCGGTCTGGTAATCTTAAAATAAATGAAACAACTACAAAAAACTAATTATCTATAGATAACGAATGTGTTCTAAGAACAAATTGGTTTTTCATGCATAGTATAAAAAAAGATCAGAAGATAAAAAAATCAGAAAGATCAAATGGAACAATTTTTTAGATAGCCCACTTGACGTGATGTTCTTGTTTATATATGTTACCGTCATATCTGAAAGTTTCAGATATGCCTAGGATATCTGAAAATTTCAGAAATTATAGACTCAGATAGGCCTAAGCATAGTTTTAGGCCAAGGTTTAGGCCTAGATTTAGGCCTAAGCCTAGGCTTAGGCCTAAACCTAGGCCTATACCTAGGCATATCTGAAAAAAATCTGAAACTTTCAGATATGACGGTAACACATACATCAAAAATCAAGGCAAAGGATAACGAATCGTAGACAAAGAAGAATAACAAAAAGGTCACAAATATTTTTTACAAGTCTTGAATTTTAATCTATGATGTAAATATGTCTTCTCATGCATACAATTTTTCGAATAAGCTAAAATTTTCTAAATGTCAAAATTTTTTTCCAAAAATGCACAGATTGACACTAAAAAACAAATTTTATTATGACAAAAATTTCTTAACTAAAAATAATCAATGACGATTAGAATGTAGGATGAAAGAAAACTTGAATTATTTTAATATTTACATACATGTGTGTAAATTTTATAGTCAATTGTGAAAGTATCGTCTCACAACTTTCCGAGTATTAATTAACAAAGCTTTCAGAACAAAAGATACGAAGATTATATTCTATAAAAAGGATAGTTTTAGAATTGAAAGAATTATCTTGATTCTATAACTAACTTTTTATACTTAAGAATGAAAGGAACATCATAAGTTATAATGCTTCGTCAGAGAGAATAAAAGTTCATATTGCAAGACCATGAAGAAAATTGAGCACATTTCACGCAGACCCTACCAAAAAGGCTCCAACCCATACCCGGTCAGAGGATCCAGAAATAGACCCCCGTCGCAATTCAAGTTTGCTCCTTTATCTCTAGCAAAAATCTTAGTAACTTCTTTTGGTAGTAAACAATGAAAAAGTTCGTAAAAAATTCAAAATTAATGCGTAAAATTTTTGTCGCCTTTTTTGGTCGTCAACTCGGGAATCCAGGTTTGAGGGGGGCTCTATACCCCTTAGTCCCCTTTGTTTTGGAGCTTTTATCCCTTGGTCCCTCCATAACATTAGGAAAAAATTTTCATTTTTCCGATTTCGGGGAGGTCTATAGACTCCCTACGAGCTTGGGCGGACCAGATTTTGAAAAAAAAATTTCAAATATATTGGCCAAAAACATAATTGGATCACTAGGAAAAATTTTTTTTGATTTCAGGTGGAGGGTAGGACAATTGTTCGGTTTTATACTAGAAAATCACCTACGTATAGAAAGTAGGCACAAACATAAGATAATGCGTACTTATGTTTTTCTTATTGAATAACAAAATTTGTATCATCTTAAAAATACAAAAATTTTAAAATAAAATAGATCAGGCTCAACTTGTTAAGATGACATTTAGCATCGGAATTATTCAATAAAAATAATTTCAATTATTCTTCTCCTCTCAATGATTTCATCTTAGTAATTTTATATTCAACATTATGGGGGTGTTATATTATACAACTTAACAAAGAACAACTTTTTAAATAATGGAGGCAATTTTTATGTTGAATATGAATAAAAAATCCCTCAGAACAAGTGATATTAAGATTTTTTAAAGTCATTTTTCTGGTCTAAAAATTTTTTTAAAAGATAGACAAAAATTCTACGAGGTTGATCTTAGATGCCGTGATGTATTAGGGGGAAGGAACAACGCTGCATGTGCAATTTTCCTCTCTCCTCCCCAGTGTACTACTGTATTACGGACATATCTCAAAAGTCTCAACAATAAAATTTCCCATATAGAAAGCATTAGAGATCAAAGTGTCATAAAAAAAACTTTTATAGACTACAACTACGTTCAATTTTGGAAAAAATAAATTCACTTCCGGACCGCCTAATAAAAACACTCTGTTTGCAATTTTAATTAAGACTCCTTTTAACAGACAATTTATAAGAGTAATTGATTAAAAACTGTGCCTACATTAATTCTATCAAAAACAGACAACCAAAAAAATATTTAGCTGACTACAAATAAGTTTACGTAATTTCTTAGAATTCTTTTTTAGTCCACGTGATAAAATGTTTTCATATTTCTCGTTTTTCTTGGGAAAATAAAAATTATGTCGTTGTTATTTATCTGACGTATGAAAAAGTTCAACATGGTTCAATGAACTTAAAGTTCATTCATTCATTTAATTATTAAAGTTCATGCAATTATTTTTAGCACAGGAAACAAATTAAAGATATTTTTTATTATGCTACAAAAATTAGAGATACAAAACTAGACATAAATTTAGATATTCAAACTAGATATAAATTATTCAAAGTTATTATTATGATGTTATTTTTTAGAAAGAATTCTCAGAGAGGAAGAAAAGTTTAAGCGTCATAATCAAAACAGTCGGAGATAGTTCCCATCCAGTCACATCTATCGTGGCCAAAAAAATCGAAATTTTTTCTTGCAAAATTTGCTAAAAATGACTTATTTAGCTTATTTTAGAATTAAGCATGTGATTCTTGTTGTTGTCTCTGAATCCGTTTTTGACGCTGTTTTTTTTGCCAGAACTAACAAAGAGTTTATGCGGAAAATTTACATGCAAATTTTAATCATAGGTCTGCAAGGGGGAGCCTTCCCCCTGACCCACTCACTCATGGACCCAAAATTGAGGGGGGGGACCACCTCATGGGTCCCGCCGAACAGTATGGTCCATAAAAATTGGGTATCAGAAGACCTCAAGCTAAAAAAAGGTCGTTTTTTTGGTGGAGGTGGTGAGGGACCACCTCATCAGAGGTTCCCTCCCCCCCCCCCCCACCTTGCTGACCTATGATTTTAATAGCAGACGACTTCAGGTTTTCGCTGTATACAGGTGTTCATTTGATTGCTTCCACATTTCAAAACTTCGCTAAAAATCGGATTTAAATCCGCTTACGTCGCCCGATGTTCATTCGAGCGCCCTAACCGCCAGATTTTTTTTAGAAAACAAAATTATTGAAAAAAATTTATTTTCGATTTTTTAGCCCAAAAATAGGAAAATCACAATTTTTAAAATTAAACTGCTCCCACATTTCAAAGCTTCGCCAAAAATCGAGTTTAAATCAAATTTTGGACAATTTTTATATTTTGTATACATAATTAAGATTCTTAGTCCCATTTTTTAGCCCTTTTGTCATCTGATACAAACTTAATTATGGCTATTTTGTTGTATATTACAGTTTTATATTATTTTATTTCATAATTAAATACGTGTTTCCATATTATGCATGTTAAAATTGCAATGCGGATGAATTCTAGAATTGTTTTGCCCTCCAATGTAATAATTTTGTTTGCGGCAAAAACGATTTCTTTGAAAAAGTTGCACCAGTGCTCTAAAAATAATTTATTAAAAAAAGTTAATATAAAATGCTGTAGCCTAATAATTTCGACTAGACAATAAATTCGTTAAAGGCATAGCAGGTGCAAATAACTTACTTGATAGAATTTGACAGAATTGGATTCAAATTCTGCAAAATTCACAGCTTGTTAAGCTAGACACGGCGCACCAAAATGCGGAAAAGGTGTAGGCAAGGGTCAAAATTTAAAAAAATATGCCAATCGACAGAGCTCGCCGAGCGCTTCAAAACAAGTATCGTATCATGGAAGTTTTGAGGGGTTGCCCCGTGGCCGATTAGCTAACGTGATCGGCCTTCACTATAGGACGATGGGTTTGATCCCGCGCCCAAAAAAGTCGTTTTATATTTTCTTGTCAAATTCATGAAAATTTTTGCATATCTATGTGGGGAACACGATGGCGATATTATTTTTCCATGAAAACTTTTTCAAAAAAAAGTTTTAGATTTTTTTTAGATTTTTCCAAAAGTTTCATGGTACAATAATAGCACCATCGTGTTCTCTGCATAAAATGTGGATATGCAAAATTTTTTATGAACTTTGACAACAAATAAAAAAAAGACTTTTGGGCGCGGGATTGAACACGCACCCTATGAGTGAAGGGCAAGTACGTTAGCCAATCGGCCATGGATCAAACATCCTAAACCCATGATATGGTACTCGTTTTGAAGCGTTTGGCGAGCTGAGTCAATTGGCGTTTATTTTTTAAACTTTGAACCGCATCCTACATTTTTCGACATTTTCGTACCCATGTAGACACTTTCAATTCCCCCAATCTCGATCTGTTAAAAATTTTCTACTACCTTCTATATGGAACAATAAACATCATCAAAACAATTTTCGACGCTATCGCATAAATCTCAAAAATGAAGAAAGATATTGTAGACACTAAATAAATATATTCCGGCCACATTTTCATGCATAGAAACATGACAAATGTAGGCCCACTAACAAAAACCATATATAGTAAGGTATCAACTACTAGTGCGTTAATAAGTTGTTGATAAAGAGAACAAGTATGGCGTATAAGGTGGATTTTGTTTAAATGTAAATGATAATATACACCAAAAATTGAGAAGATTGCAATAATAGCAGTTATAGTCAGTTCGATAGAGAAGATAACAAATTGAGCAAAAGGGAATTCCTTAAAAGGGAATAGGATAAAAATATGTACTACCATTAACTCTCCATTCCCATAGAGGTAGCCATTGACTAGGGATGGAAAAGGCCGGCTTGGCCTGGGCAGGTAAGCCAGAACTCGCACAAATTTGATGCTTTGACACACCTAGTCCTGACCTCTTCGGCCCGGTCCTGCCCGGTCTAAGACCCAATGGGATATAAAAATCAGGATCGGGCCGGTCCTCGACCTTTCCTTGTTCTGGCCTACCATGCCTGGTTTGACTCTGTTTTCTGCCCTTAGTACCCCCAAAGACTTTGTCAAAATAATCAAATTGAAACAATTGTGAGTATACATGCACAAGGAGTGGTAATTTTTTTGAAATCGATACGACATCCCCCTCAAACCCCCTTACGACGTACAATATCCCCCTATCAAACACCGTACAACATCGACATCCCCCCTCAAATTCCCTACGACATAAGACAAAATTTTACCACCCTTTACCATAATTGTGCATGTGTGATTGTGAGTGGGAGGAGTACTTGTCAGGGGGTGCCCATTTCCATGAATGGGACATCTTAAGGAAACAACTTTTTTTCAAACCTCTTACCTTAAAGCCAATTAAAGGTCTGTCTTTAAATTCCTCATAAACAAAAGGGACATTTTGTTGCAACAATATTTTTAATTCTGGACCCTTTAGAAAGTTGGAATGAAGAGGAGTAATGATTAGGATACTTAGCAAAGTTAACATTATAGGGTGGAAAATAATCGCGAATTTAAAACTTCCTAACACAAATTCCAAAAATGGGTGTTCTGTGGTTTGTGCATATCGGTTCAAAAACATTAAGCATAGGTTGTAAAAAATAAAAATTAATAGAAATCCAATAAAATCTTCAATATAAATTAATACACTAGGGTCAACGTTTAAGATGTCAAAAATACCGCCTAAATTTTAAAGTTGGGTTTAATAACAGGTTACTGATTGTACTATTGCTTGATTGTACTGCGCTCATCTGTTCTCTCCCAGTTCAGGATTGAACAATGGCCATGAGCAGTGTTGTCCCTGTACCTACATCATACATTACTAACGGGGGACTGTCCCCTCCCCTAGTAGATCTTTCTTTCTATGCCACTGCCTGTACCACTACACCGAGTTGCGCAATCTCAGACAGGGAAAATATCACAATTAACGTACCCAAAGTTATCGAAGGATATGGTAGCAGAAACTGCGGATGCATCAAACCATTTAAGGCACTGAATATATACACAGATACACTATGACATAAAACATGCCATCTATAGACTCGCATTTCCGGCGGTGACTTTGTTAAAATAGCCCAATTTTCCAATAGCATCAAAATTGTCGATACTACAAAAAGCACATAGAGGGTGATATGATAAACTGTTGAGACAAAATCTGGTATTAGCACAAGTCTAAACGTACATAAGTCCATGTTGATGAATAGCAAAATGCTGTGTTGGCGTATTTTTGCGTCAAATCACATGTGAGTATTAGATGCTATTAAATTAAGAAAGTGGGTAAATTAATTTATATCGAGACTTTTTTAATAGCATATCAAAGCTTTTGAGCACATAAAGCTTCTGAGCACATAAAGTCTCTTTGACGTTTTACGAACAAGCCCTGGGGGATATTGCACAAAATGAAAAGTGTAAAGTGACAAATGAAAAGTGCAAAGTTGAAAAAAAAACTTTTTTAGTGCATTTTTTGCAACTTTGCACTTTTCATTTTATGCAATACCCCCTGCTAAAAAAAACCAGAACCGCTCGTCGAATCTCTATCTCTAGAGATAGGGATCTTTAGGCAATATGGCTCTAGAAACTTCCACAACAGTTTTTTTCACACCGATTTTCTCCACTTTTCTGTTTGGCTATCAAAACTTATGATTATAGCATATAAATAATGCATGCTATGTCGCGTGACAACTATTGTCCTTGTACCAATTTTTTCTAACTTTACTGTTCTGTATTTTAATATAAAAATTTTATAATAAATAAAAAGTAATAAGAAAAAATATCATCCAACCAAAACAGATTTGCCTGAATGCCGTTGTCACAGATACCGAGTATATGCCCAACTCCACTTTTTGTGATGAAATTTTCGAATCTTTCTCTTCCCAACTCTAAAGGTTTATCCTTTTTTTAGTTCTGATTAATATTGGAAGAAACTTGTCCACCGGAAGGTGCGATTCTCTCTTCAAAATTTCGTGCTGGAGAAACTTTAATAAATGAATTTGATGATCGTAACACGGTAAT
>JAQGBS010001907.1:0-14343 GCA_034698545.1 Acrobeloides obliquus
AAAATGGCCACCACAACCATATTTTCAGTTCTATTCCAATGGATTCTCTTACCGGTTTTTAATTTTATCTTAAAGGGGAGGACCAATTGAGGCGAGTTAGCGCAAAAAAATTTTCTTTCAAAATTTTTTCGACAAACGTAAAAAATGTTCGAAAATAGGAAAAATCGAGAAAAATTTTTTGGGTGTTTTTTGGCTAAAAAATTTTTTCGACTTAAAAACAGCATTTCTCATCGAAATTTCTCATCCTCAAAAACAGCATTTCTCATCGAAAAAAGATGCTGTTTTTGAGGAAAAATTGAAAAAATTTTTTATCCAAAAAACACCTAAAAATGGCCAAAAACACCAAAAAATTTTTTTCTCAATTTTTCCTCAAAAACATTATTTTTTTCACCATTTCGGAAATTTTTTACGTTTGTCGAAAACATTTTGAAAAATTTTTTTTGCGATAACTTGCCCCAATCAGCCCTTCCCCTTTAACTAAACTTTTTAAGAATTTTGTTTTATTGAAAATTCCATTTTTTGAGTATAGAATTTGCTCAATATTTTTTCATTTTTTGGTAAACCTTTTTTTCATAGCATTTAAATTTGTTTCACACAGCCGGTTGAATCCTAAAAGTTGTCAAATTTTTTGAGAGTCAAATTTGATTCCCCTCCAATATTTTTTAAAGTTTCGGCTCCTAAAAATTTAACCCCCTCCCCAAAAAATTGAAAAATTGATTTTTTCGATTTTTTTTTCAAAATTGGCTCTCAATTTTTTCAGTCTCATCAAAAAATGATCCCATTATCATAGAAGGGTGAATATGATTGTGATTTTTGACTGATTTTATTCATTTATAAATAACGCCATTATAATATTTATGCAATATTCATTTCTATAAAAATTTTGGCTGCTAAACGATTTTTCTTGCAAAGGTGTATACAAAAAACAGTTGGAGTGAAGATGAGGTACCAAAAAAGAGAGAGAAAAGCATAATGTAAAAAATTGAAAAATTGTCAACTTTTAAATATCTACTAGTAAAAAATTTAATTTTTTAAATCAAAAAATTCCATTTTCTCATCAAAAATCGTAAAAAATGACTACCCTGAAATTTGAAATCCACTCCAGCTACTTCAATCTCTTGTATACACCTTTGTTTTATATTTTCCTTACCTTACCTTATCTTGATCAAATCCTAGTTCTTTCGAAATTTTTGTGCAAATTGTATCAAAATTTTTAGTTTTATCATGCTCTCTTTTCGTGCTCTAATGTGAATCTATTTGTTAAAAGAAATATGTTAGTGCTCAATTATGCACCGGTTATTGAGGACATTGTTTTTTAAAGTGTACAATTTTTGGTTTTTCTTTAGCCTAAAAAATGTTAAAACTTTGAAAAACATCGTCAAATTTAGAGAAATTTGTAGATTTATTGGTTTTTAGTAAAATATGCCTTATGTTATAGTCCGTTTCAGCTGGAGTGAAAAAAAAGTTGGGGACCCATAATGCAGTGGCGTGTCCAGGGAGGGTCATTCTCCCCAAACCGAAAATTTCATTTTTGGCTAAAAATCGATAGAAAAATGAGGTTTTTATCTAGTTGCCCCCTCCTCCAAATCAAAAAATCAAAATCCTGGACATGTCTCTGGTGCAATTTATAAGGAAGCCGTCCTTTCGATCATGCAAGTTAAGCAATGTTGGGTCCTCATGTTCGATCCCGGTAGAGCAAAACTTTTGATTTTTTCCCAAAAAATTGTGCAAAAATTTTTTGCTTCATTTTTGTAAATAAAAAGTTTTGCTCTATGGGATCGAACTTGGCGGTCTCAATGCTGCTTAAAGGACCAGTGCAACGGAAAAATCGATTTTCTGAAAATAAGCCTATCATGTAGAACTGCATTCACTGATCATTTTTTATTTTTATACCATAGGGCATAAACCTCATTTTCATGGAGAAAAATTGCAAAAAAGTGAGGTAACTGGGGACAGTGCAAAAAGAAACTGTCCCCAGCGGGATCGAACCCGCCATTTCTGAGGCAAAAAACAAGAGAGTTTCCAATGCGCTATAGAGGACATATGGTTAAAATGTCTTCAATTTCGCTATGATTTATTGAATTTTAATTGTCCCCAGTCATCTCACTTTTTTGCAATTTTTCTCCATGAAAATGAGGTTTACGCCCTATGGTGTAAAAATAAAAAATGACCAGTGGATGCAGTTCTACATGATAGGCTTATTTTCAGAAAATCGATTTTTCTGTTGCATTGGTCCTTTAACTTGCCAGATCAGACGCGCGTCTTCCTTAACCACTTTGTTATGGTCCCTTTAAACACGATTTAATACACCAACTTTTTTCACTCTAGCTGAAAGGGGCTGGTATGATGATTGGAGGGTAAGGATCATTCAAGTATTACGTAATTAAAACTTTTAGAGAATTTTTTTATCCTTCCATTCCTCATATAGTAAAAAATGAACTTTCCTAAACCTGTTTTCTTAAGAGGGCTACCTCGCCAGGATTACGTAACACTTTAATGGATCCTTAAAAAATTACGGGGTGGCCAAAAAAATAAGATTTTGTGATTTTTGTTGATTTTTTCAAAAAAATTTTCATAGGTTCGACAATGTGCATAATCGATTTCTCGCATAGAAAAACCCCCTATAGAACTATTTTGATGAAATCTAAAAATTTTAAAAATCACAAAAATCTTTTTTTAGGGCCACCCTGTAATTAAATACCAGTTTGTGAAAATAAACTTTATCATATACCTTATAAATACGAATTTGTATATATATACGAATAGCAGCAATTTTTGATTGTAATTTTATCAATATCCAAATAAAGTTTAATAAAATAGAAGAGTTTAAAATTCGCAAATTTTTTCAGAACGAAGAGGCTCGATCCTACCAGGACGAAATTTTTTTATAGACTCAAAAAAATTGTCAAAAGAGAACCCCCTCCATAAATTGTTTGTAGAATTTTTGTCTTTCATGTTCCCCTTTAAACATAGTCCAATACACCCTTCCCTGAATCAGGGCCAGGGAAGCATTTTCGCTGCTCGGCAATACTCGCAATCAATTTCCTACATAGAAAACACTTGGGAAGCCATTTTAATAAAGGTTCTACTATAGTTTACCAGTAGAGGGGGTACGCTGTGGTGATGTTGGATAGATGAATGATCTTTCAGGAGGTACGAGGGGGGGGGGGGGTACATGATAAAAAAATTAATGCACTCAAACAAAATTGTATGTTGTTAACTTATATCTGTGGATAGGCTTGTCGACACTCAAAATGACGCCAGGAAAAGCAAAAATTTATATGATGAATGAATTGGGGGAGGGGTATATGAATCTTCATGATGGATGGATGAATGACTATAAAGGCGGAAGGTCCGAGGATGAGTAGTAGGGGGGAGGGGTACTGTACCCCTCCCCTTTGGTAACCTATGACCACCAGTGTTTTTTTCTTATTTTTTATGTTTTTGAGGATTTCTCTGGAAGTACAAAGCCAATCCTGATAGTTTTGGTGTGGTTAGAAAGCTGAATTTCGTAGCAATTGAATGACATCAAAATCATACTATAACTCTTTTTGGTCTCCCCTTCCACTAGAATAACATTCGGTAAGTAAAGAGCGAGACATTCGTCTTAGACCACCGTGTAAGATCAAATGATAAATTTTTTGTATTTTATTTTCATTAAAAAAAATTTTAAACCATGTTTTATTTTTAGACTAATTTTTAAATTTTAACCCATTGTATTTACGAATTTTAAAAATTTCATCAAACATTAATTTGATTCACTTAATCATGCGTAAAAATTAGGCGATTTAGAAATATATTATGAATTCAAAATTTGTTTGTCAAGCATGTCCATTGCTCATCTACTCGGTATTACCTTATCAGTTTGACATCAAAAATCACATCTTGACCAATATTAAAATGCCATTTTGGTAGTTGACTTGTTGACGCCATAAAGTTTATTAGTCATAATCCACGATTTCAACATGAGGTGGGAGTGGCTATATATAAACTGATAAAAAAGCATTTATATCATTATTTACAAATTTAACTCATTTGGTGGTTTGTCGATGCTTTGAATTTTTTCTCTTTAAACTATCTTTCTCAGCGGTATCCTAAAATGCCATAAAAATTTTCATACTGTCCGCATTGTAGTGCTGGGTCGAAATTGAAATTTTGACTTCGATTTCGACCCATTTTTAAGGATCAAAATTTTGATTTCGAGGCTTGATGTTGAAAAATTAATATTATGTTTGATATAAATTTTATTAAATTTCGAGATTTTGACCCGATTTCGAGAAATTTCAAACTCGAAAATTTCATTTTGTTTTCGAAAAGTGAGATTTCGACCCAGCACTACAGCATAGCTTAATGGTTACGCGTGCATTTTTGGCTCTGTAGGTATAGTCCGTTTCAGAGGTCGAGCGAAAAAGTTTGTTCACCATAGCGCAGTTGATAGAGAAGCCGACCGTTCGATATGTCAAGTTAAGCTCAGCCGCTGAAACGGACTATAGCGAGTTCGAGTCCCTCGTGAATCCATTTTTTCTTAAATTTTATATATATTTTTAAAAATTTTAGAACCCTTTATTTATATTGTTAAAAATGGATCTAGTTAGAAAATTCAGAATTAAATTCAGACTTCGCAAGAAACTTGCTGAAAGATTAAGCGTTCCAACAACCACAGACGAGGTCAAAAGTGGTGGAAATAAGGAAATTGAAAGATTTGAAAGTCACATCTCTGGCTGGGCTTGCAATGGACAATCCGATGGAATCGGGTATGTAAATTATAGTTTTTCTAATATGAACCCTCATTTTTAGATTCACTGTAAATAAACCCGTTCAATTTTGTGCTGTTGGTTTGTATGGTAGCTGTGTAAGCCGATTGATTGCAACCTATCAAGTTGAAATCGAAGTAAGAAAATAATTTTTTTGTAAATTTTCAAAAAATAATAATTTAGGTGAAAGAGGAAGGAACAGGTCGACTACTCGGGTCTCAATCTGGAAACTACGAATGTTTGGGAGCTGGACCTTATATGGTAGTCTTCAGAACCCCAATAACGCTAATGCCAAAAACAACATATGTGATAACAGCCAAGATAAAGGTAAAAAAATCTTTTTTAAAGCATCTCTCCGACATAACTTGATTATTGGTGGCGTTACAGGTGGGGGCATAGGGTGGTTGACCCTCCTCCCACTCCAAAATCCGTGAAACGAATAAATTTATCTAATGGTCGCTCGTATATTTTTGTTCAAAAATTTTCTAAAAAATGTCCCAAATTTGACATTTTTTCACAAAAATATGCAATTTTTTAAGCGAAAAAAACTAAATTTTCAATCTTTGGCAAAAATTTCAAGTCGTTTGGCCATTTTTGAAAAAGTTGACCCAAAATTTGGGCCTAGCTATGTCAGTGGATTGAACATTTGAATATTACGAAATTTTAGGGACCTGATTCATATAAAGGAAGTCAATGTATTGAAACGAAACTTTTGAATCGCAAGACACTTCGAGTTGAATTTTCCGATGTCCATGGCACGAAAAATACAACTGTCAAATGGGGTCAAATTCCAGTGCTGGTTTTCTCGTAAAAATAATAAAATATGCATATTTAAACTTATTTTTAAATGTTTTTCATGAATTTTGTTTGTAACTTTTATTTGTAAATTTTATTGATTTGTAAATTTAATAAACTGTATAAAAAGGGTATTAACTTCAATATATCTTTCATTATCATAAATATAAAAACCGGTGTCCGTCCGTACGTACGTAAGCACGAGATCTCAGGATTGGTATTCGGATTGACATGCAGACTTATTAAAAGTTAGTAGATAGGGGATAGGTGTGCAGGAGCCTGTACAAATAAATGAAAAGTGAAAAATGTTCTTCAAATGTGTTTCGAAGGATTTTTCACTTTTCAATTTCCACTTTTATTTTTCATTTTTCACTTTTTTTGAAAAGTTAAAATCAATATTTCAAAAAAAGTGAAAAATAAAAGTGGAAATTGAAAAGGTAAAAATGAAAAAATGTATTTCAAAACTGAAAAATAAAGAGTAAAAAAGGAAAAGTGAAAAATACTTCGAAACACATTTGAAGAAATTTTTCATTTATTTGTACAGGCCCTAGGAAACAAAAAATTTGAAGTACCCCCTAAAAAAATTAGTCGTTCAATTTCAAGAATTTCGCCATTTTTTAAAAGTTTTGAAATGCGTCGAAAAAATCTTTTTTTATTAATGCTTTCTTTTGGATTTCCTTGTTTTCTCCTTTTTGAGTTGGATATTTAGCGTTGAAATTAACTTTTAGAGTTGAATTGAAGAGCACGAAAAGATGGAATCAAAACGCAAAAGAAGAAGTTTTGATCTCAAAGAAAAGTTCCAGGTCATTGTAGAAGCGGAAAAAACAGGAACAATCATTGGTTGGTGCACGAATTTAAGCGACCAAAATCGACGATCATTAACACCAGGTTTATTTTTTAGAGCTTTTATTACATAATCCTTTGTTTTTATAGCTGAAATAGAAAGCGACGAACCCGGATAGTCTCAAGCAATGGAACCAATACTATACGACTGGACTATGAATCGCTTATAGACGAAGGAACTTGCAAGAAACAAACTGAACATGTTGAAGGAACAACTGAACACGTTCCAAATAAACCTTGGTGGAACGATTTCGAGTTCTAATTCGCTATATGTGTTAAATTGCGTTTTCATCAGCCCGTTATTTATGTTTTGTTGTCAATAAATTATCGCAAATTAATTTTTAAAAACCTCTATATAGTTGTTGTATGACAAGAGTCTCTTTTTATAAAGCATTTATTCTACTAAAGTTAGCACGAGATAAAAACATGGAATAGACTGACTTTTAAGTTTAATATGCACAAGACTCCCTCTTTTCATTAAATGTATTGTTGACAAATGTAACATTGTGGTGTATCGCATGACTCATTGAACCATTTGCACGTTTTTCGATCAAATGCAACGCATCCTTTGGTGTTGTCACTAGCCGGGAATCCTAAAATATTTATTTGTGTATAGTCCGTTTCAGCAGGAGTGGAAAAAGTTGAGGCACCATAGCAAAGTGGTAACTCTTTTGCTTCCCTGATCCTGGTTCAGGGAAAATGGTGGGTGAAACTGAACTAATAGTAGAACTTTCGGAAGAAAACCAGTTGGGGGTTATCTAGGACAGATATCTATTGCGCGCATTCCCAAAGATGAAAACGCTTCCCTGTCACTGAATCATGATCATAAGTTCTAAAAAAGTTTCATACAAAATTCACTTCTCTTTGAAAATTGAGAAATAATGATTATGTAATTTTATGGGGGGTTCGCTTGTACAGCTTTTTTTGATTCTCTAAAAAAATTTGGACACGAGAGGGGTTGAGCCCTCATCCTTTTGAGTGGAAAGCGAGAGAGTTACCGCTTTGCTATTGTGCCTCAACTTTTTTCCATTTCAACTGAAACGGACTATATAAGTAGTATGGTATGCATTCTTACCAGGTTTCCAATTCCGATAAGTACTCATATCACCGTCGGACCATTGCCATCCATTCCCGCTATTGAAGAGGCCGATGTAAAATTGGGTGCAACGGTCGTCGCCTGCCTGCCCTACTTCTAGAAATTGGTATATAACATACAAAATCAATCACCTATATAGAACCGGGAGGCCGAGCGCTCGGAGGAATCTCGAGTGGTCTTCTTTTGTCCGAGCTTGCGGCGCTTGGCCAATCGGAGGTCGAGAGAATTCACTAGTATAGTGAAACCTCGATTTAGCCCTTTTCCGGGGCTCTAAATCGAGGTTTCACTGTACCAGAACCCCTAAGAATTTAGGGTGACCCTGTCTTTATGACTATTAGTGTATCTGAAGCTCCTTACGACAAATTTCCGAGTTCTCAAAAGCTTGATCAATGCTTAGTAGCGTAGAATTATTTCCCAATGTACTACAATCGAACTTTGCTCCAAACCAGGGTTGGATTTCGGTTACAAACTTGATACATTTGTTCGAATTCGTACTTTCTCGGTACCATCCAATAGGGCATTGCTTGTCTAGACAAATTTGGGATTTCTTTCGTTTTTTTTACAATATACTTACTACTCGGTGTCTGAGTGGCCATTGTAATATTGTTGATTAAAGTTTGCCATGGAGTTCCGGTGACATTTGATCCGAAAGTAGGTGAAAGTGTAGCGCTAGTAGATGATGCTTGACCGCAACAAGTCCCATTTATACACCAACCTTCGGAACATTGTTGCATAGCTGCCGTGAATGGTTCGTAATCACCGCATGGTCCGTAATCTGTGCAAAAATATAATAATGATTTAAATTTTTAGGCTTACTCAAATCGCAACTATAGATGCAACATTTTCCTGCGTTATTACAAACGAATCCTGTCGTGCAATCTCCATCGGCACAAGCTAAAACTTTCCTAATACAAGGTGGTCCAAAAGTTCTCACAACATTTTATACCGAATTAAGATAACAAAAACAATGCCTTTTTTGACAAAATTATGTCCTGAGGGTTTTTACGTACGGAATCAATTCCCTCAAGAAATGAGCGATGAAAAATTTTCTGTGGCCTGTACAGGTCCTTTAGAGCCAAAGCATCCAACATGGAAAATCATTACATAAGTGTAAAGTCCGGTAGTTTCGATGTTTAGAGGGTTTTCGCTGTCGAAAAACACGAATCCGAGCTATTTGAGCCACTGCGAATCGCCTCACCGTACTCCTCCCCTGTAATGGGTCCTATACGAGCTCAGCCTGACCGTGTTTTGACCAAAACTGGCAAACTTCAACACTTATGTAACGATTTTCCATATTAGGTCCTTTGGGCCAGTACATGACAACCGACAATTTTTCATCGCTCAATTCTTGCGGGGATCGATTACCCGCACGTAAAAACCCCCGAGGGTACAATTTTGTTGAAAATAGAAATTGTTTTTTTGTGTTAATTCGGTATAAAATGTTGTGGCAGGAAAAAGGAAAAAATTTATAACCCCATTCTTTCAAATTTAGAAGAGGGATGAGGTAGCTCTAGAGCCAAAAATTCCCTCCCAAGCATTACTTGATCCTAATCAGTATGATGCGGGGTATCTATTTTTTATGAATCCAAATTCAGAATCCGAATTTAAAATTTTTTATGGATTGTGATAGGGGACCGGATAAATTTTAAATGATAAATTTTAAGTTTTTAGAAATAGATTGGTGGTCGATTTTGAATATTGAAATTTTTTCGCTAGTCGATTCAGAATTGGCTGAAATTCAATATCGGCTACAACATATATACTCGATTTCCTAAAAAATTGAAGCGTTTTTACCCAAAAATAACATCGCCAATATGTTTCCCGCATAAAATTACCCCTAATAGGGTGATTTTTGAGAAAATTTCGAAAAATAAAATTTTTCGATTTTAGACCACTTTCAATGGGGTATAAGAGCCGAAAGAGCTCCAACTTTCTTTGTGTAGCGCTTAAAACTTACGTCCAGAACAATAAAGTTGAGAAGCTACCCAACCAAGATTTAAAACAAGGACTAACAAAGCAAACTTTGAAAACATTCTAAAACAATTCGAACTGTTCTCATGACTTGAATTCATTTATTATATACTATCGAAACAATCAAATCATTCACGTCATTTTCACATTGGCTAATACTTTATCACAAGACATCTAAATCACAAGACACATAACCTTTTGAAAAAATCTAATGTCATTCGGATTTTGCGGTTTTTAAATTTTTGCATTTTTAACATTCTATAGTCTAGTCTTGTCACTTGATAAAACTCCTACATAAGCTGGAAAGAAGAATCTATGGATATCAATGGAATTATTTTTATCAATATGAAAAAATGATGATTAGTGGGCTAATTTTTAAGATAGCAAAATATTTGGTATAGAATCCCTCAGTCAATCTCGTGAGTGACGTTTTTGTTCTATAAAATTAATACTGAAAGGCATGAAAGGTATACTGAAAGGCATTTTCCGAAAATCCGACTTAATAATCAAAATCAATCCATCAGTTATACAATAGATGGAAAATGGCATATTAAAGCCTCATTCTATTTATTTTGATGTATTTACATTAGTTTTATCGAGTTTTGAACATTTTTTGAAAAATGAAGCGAAATATCATGATTTGGCCGGTGTAAATGATGATTTTATATAATATTTTCGTGTTTTTTGCAGTATTTTTCATTTTTTTCGCTTATTTTCAATCAATTTTTGATTTATTGAGTTGTAAAATCGTTTCTGCTGAACAGTTTTATGCCAAATTATCAGGTTTCATGCCGAACTCACAAAGTTACTGCCAGGTCTTTAGTTTACTACGAATTTGGTAGCCTTGACGCAAATGTCTGTTAACGCAATCGAAAATTGACAGAATCAAAAATTGATGCAAATGTCGGATGACACAATTGACCTTTGACGCAATCAAAAATTGACGTAAATAATTTTGATGCAATCGACACGTCTCCAAAACACTTGGGGAGTCATTTTCATAAAGGTTCTACTCGCGATCAAAATATTTATTGATTAACCTAATAAAAATTTATGTCAAACCAGTTTTTAAAAATGCATAGCTTATTATAGATTCCATACAACTTTCAAAGATTTTATCAATCATTTTTGTGTCGGTTGCAGTGGAAAAATGTATATGAAGAGGGCGCTTTAATCCTCTGGGTTTTGCATTTCGGATATTTCAGTTACTGCTTTAAAATATTCTCTGATGAATCTAGATCTTTCTTTGAAAGTGTTTGCGCCTAAATTTTTTGTACTTTATACAATATCCAGTGCGTAAATACGAGGGAGGGGAGGAGAAGCCTTGTGATGCTCCCCTTTTCAATAGCTTTGAGGCAATGCCATCTTCCCCTTGCCACCTTAAATAAGGGCCAATTGTAAATTGTGTACCTGAATAAGATGGAAAACACATATTCAACGGAAATTGCTGAATTATTTCGCAAAAAACATCAATTTTGTTCAAGAAGAGGATTATTACTGCTTTCTTTAAATAAACTATGTTTAACACTCACTTAGCTGATTGTAACCAGTGGTGATTTTGGGGCAACTTTATACGCTGAACAACTTTGTCAAAGAAAAAAAAAAGTTACTACGGAAAAAAATTCGAAAAATTGCAAAAAAGTGAGGTGACTGAGGACAATTAAAATTCGATAAACCATAGTTAAATTGAAGACATTTGAATTATATGTCATATGTAGCGCAGTGACAAAGTTCTTCGTTTTTGCCTCAGAGGTGGCGGGTTCGATCCCGCCTGGGACAGTTCCTTTTTGCACAGTCATCTCACTTTTTTGCAATTTTTCGAATTTTTTTCCGTAGTAACTTATTTTTTCTTCTTTGATAAAATTGTTCAGCGTAAAAAGTTGCCCCAAAATCACCACTGGTTACAATCAGCTGAGAAAAATTGCTCTATCTTCAAAACTACGCAGTTTTGACTAGGATTTGTATAGATAAAAAATGAAGTAGAATTCACCAGCTTTCCAACGACACCAAAACCATTAGATATGGATCTAGCTGGCCAGAGATATGCCCATTTGAAGTTTGATCTAATGTTCAAAAGCCGACCTGCCGTACAGGGGTACCAAAAAGTCGGATTCAAAAACGGACTTCAGATTCATGTTCAGCGACCCCGAAAACCTAGGGTATACCACGGTTTCAAAAATTGATTCGAATTTTCGTTACTATGGCCACCGACATTTCGAGACATCGTCTCTTAATAATTAGAGAAACTTTGTCTTAAAACTTTAAGAAAATTCTGCGTCAAATACCAATAATTACTATTATTTGTCTAGTACATTAGTAATTATGGTGGCAGTCATCCTTTATACATGTAAGTTAAGTACATGAGACTTTGATACGGATAATTTCAGAGTATATTACTTCATGAGAGCTTTTATATTTTGATATAAACATACTCAAATCATAGGCTTTTTTCTTATTGTATTGTAGTGATGTAACGCAATCTAGATTTTGGTAAAGAAATTTTGAATTTCGATCCAAATTTCGTCTAAAATGAAATCTTGACACATCCAGAAGATCAAAAAAAACATAAGAGTTATTTAGAAGTTTTTTTGGCTCGGAAGCTTTTTTTATGTCAGCTTATAGCACCAAATCTCGGTAACTATAAGGCTTCAGAAAAAAAGCTTCCGTACGATTTTATGCCTTGATCAGATCAACTCATAGAAAAAGGATCTAAAAAAATAGAGTCGATTTGAGGGAGATAGAAATTTTTGAAAGTGAGTATCATAAGTCGAGATAGGGCAGTTTTATTATCAAAATCGGGGTCAACTTCAAAGGTCCATATCTCGAAGAATACGAGGTTTCGGAAAAAACCGCTCCATCCAGATTTAGACCTCAATGGGTGCAATAAATAGCAAAAAGAATTATTGAAAACGGATTAAGTCTCGCTGAGATAGTGCTTTTTGAAATTGGTACCCTAAAAAACGTGAAAATAGAGCTGGGCATAAGGCTAACTCATCAACTATGAGGAGCACAAACTTTTCTTTAGTGTATTCGTACTCAGCATAGTCGAAAACTTACTCCTATAGTAACTTTATTTCAAGACTAGGCGATTTAGCCAATTTATGAGCCACAATGAAAAAAGAACAAAGGGAGTACGCCGATCAAATAGCGCCGGAGGCGCTATTTGAGCGCAGAAGGCGCATCGGCCTAAGAACTAAAAGTTTATAGGTAAAAATGAAATCGACAACTTATTTACTTCTTTATGTATTCCTACTTCTTTTATTCATACCAGTAAAATCTCAGTTCAATTCTGACAACTCTTCAGCATTCTTATCAGATCCAAGCTATAAGTTCAGTCTCGTCAAGTCAGGACTTGCGCCTCGTCAACTTATGGTCACAATTATGTTTACAGTCACCCCGATCCCTATGTTTCTCCATCTAGCATTCATGTACATAATCCTTTCTTCGAAAAAACGTCAAAAATACAAAAGTGCGTTTTATCAACTAGTTGTAGTTATAAGCACAACTGATATATATTGGTCCGGTTATGTATTTTATCAAGGCTTTTGTAATGTGTTAGATCAATGTCCCTTTGGAGAACTTGGCAATGTTATTATTTCAACAGGTGCACAGTACATGTTCTTTTTATGCATGAACATGGACATGTTGATTGCATTTAATCGTTTTGCTGCTATTGTATTAGCTGGAAAGTACGAGAGAATTTTTAGTCTAAAGAAGGGAATAATTTATGTATTGTTGTTTATGGCAATCTCGGCAATGGAGTGTATGCCAAGTTGGATTTATAAAAAAAAATATGTAAGTCCTAGATAAGAAAAAAAGGATATGTCAGAACGTGACAGATGCACTTCACAGCAGATGAAAATGAACAAAAAGTCGTTGAAAAAACATTCGTGGCCAAGTGGCTAGAGTGCTGGGAGGATGATTATAGCTGACAAGGGAACATTTTCAATTGTCAGTACGAAATCTATATTGAAACTTAGCTCAAAAGATTCGTCATGGTCGACTTTATTTCTAGAATGATGGAATTTTCTGATATTGAGCACTCCCAGTGGGTCAAACAGCCTCAAAAAGTCTGAAAAATATATGAGCTCTTTTTCATAAGTTACTAAGTAGAACCCTTTGCAAGTTGTCCGTGTAGTATAATGGATAAAGCGCTGGGTCGAAGCCATACCCCTAGCTGGTTCGAATCCCACGGGGTCAAAATGTATGGCTTCGACCAAGATTTATATAAATTATAACATTTATGTTTAGTATGTCGAGCTGCAAACATTTGCTTTTGCAACTCATCCTCCAGAAGAATTTGTACGACTAATAATATGGTTGGAATTGGGGTGTACTTATGTTGCACATGCATTTCTAGCCGTTTTGTAAGTGAATTTTAAAATATTCAAAAAGATTCTTTGGTATCAATTTCTAGCATTGATATACTCCGATGAGATTTGACAAAATTGATTCTCTTCCCCATATGGAGGCTAAAAAGATGGCTAAAGCTACATACACTAAAATACACATGAGCACTACATGGGGTTTCCGGGGTCCGGATGTATAGGTGTTGTGAAAATTGTTGATTTTTTTATATTTTTCTAAAAAAATTTTGCTTTCGACTTTTCGAAAATAAGGTCATATTTGTTATGAAATATAGCTAAATGAGACAAACAAATTGACACCAAAATTATCCAATTTGAATATTTTTTTGGGTTATTGAAACGAAAACCCTGATTCATATTTTCGTTTCAATACCCAAAACAATGTTCAAATTGGATAATTTTGATGTCATTTTATTTGTCGCATTTAGCTATAAAAAATGCTACAATGTTCATTTTATGAAAATTTAAAAAATTAATGAAAAAATCGATTTTTCCGCAAAAAATTCAAAAAAGTTTG
>JAQGBS010001908.1:0-14332 GCA_034698545.1 Acrobeloides obliquus
AGCCTAAAATTTGTGAAAATTTTGGAAAAAATTATTTACAAATGAAGAAGCTTACTTGCGGTTCTGCTTATTTTAAGACTATCTATTGTATTGTAGGAATTATCGGGCCTTGATTGGTCATAAATAGGCTTCTTTTTTAGTGAAACACGAAGCATTTTTAGTAACTTTCTTATTCTAGAAATAGGTTTCGTTATAAAGGGAAGGAATACTCGGGCAGTAAGTAGGTATACCTACCACCCCCTCGCAAATTTATGCAGAGAGAGGCAAAATGTTTGACCTAGGGAACAAAAGCCCTAATCGGTTATAGTTTAAATGGTTAGATAAAAGTTCTACCCTTACTTAACACTGACAGCTTCTCTTCCCATAATTCTATGCATCACCAAATAGAACCCTATCATTATAACAAGTATCAAAAATATGCCTATAGCTATGCCAATATTCACATAATTAATATAACCAAAAGAATCATTTGGCTCATTCAAAAAACTTGCGTTCGTCTCATGCATACATATAAAACGTTGAGAGGTGCTATTACAATCCCAGGTATGCCAGTTAAATTGATGCATGTCTAGACATTTTCCATTTGACAGATTGAAATATCCTTAAAGGACCAGTTCATTCGGAAAAAAGTTGCCATAATTTGTATGTACATGGAAAGTTCATGAAATTTGGAGTATTTTTTGTTTTTACGGCATGTTCTGAATCGTTGTAATTTTTTAGATAGTTGCGTATAAATTAGATTATTTATTATAACGAAAACATGAACGCAGTGGTCAAATCCTTGAAGAAAATAATTCAAAAGCCTTGAGCATTTAGGAAAAAATAAATACAGCATTTTTCTCAGCTCAGTGAGAATAAAAAACAATTCTAAAATTATCCAATTTGAAAACTGTTTTGGGTTATTGAAACGAAAACCCTGTTTCCTGATTCAAAACATGAATCAGGGTTTTCGTTTCAATAATCCAAAACAATTTTCAAATTGGATAATTTTAGGATTGCTTTTTATTCTCACTGCGCTGAGAAAAATGCTGTATTATTTTTTTCCTAAATGCTCAAAGCTTTTGAATTATTTTCTTCTCAATATACAGGTTTTAATTGATTCATGAACCACTGCATTCACGTTTTCGCTGTAATACACAGACGAAACTTCACACGCAATTATCTCAAAAACTACAACGATTCAGAACATGCCATAAAAACAAAAAATACTTCAAATTTCATGAACTTCCCGAATACATACAAATTATGACAACTTTTTTCCGAGTGGACTGGTCCTCTAAATAATAAAGTTTTTTAAAATGTAAATAAAAAATCACTAGGCCCTGGTTGAAACTGAGAAAAAGTAAAAGGACTGCCATCATTCCAGGTAAAGTTGCCGATGGAGTCGTTCCAAATACCCCCTAACCAATAAAAGCCTTCTTGTCCAGTGTTTGAGATGAGGGTTTCGATAAAACTTTGTGTTGAAAGATCGGTAATAGATGCTAAATGTCCATCATGATTAGTTATATTTTGGCAATATTCTTCAGCGTCAATCCAATTTCTAAAATTAACATAGGAGAATTAATTATTGGGTTGATCAGAAAGTTCGTGCGCCTAGTTTTTTACTGAAGGAGTAGTAGTAAATCGCTGAAAGGGTAAAAATTTAAACTTCTTCGCTGATTTTTGTACTCGTTAACCAGTGCACCAAAATGCCGAAAAGGTGTAGGCCAAGGTCAAAATTAAAAAAATTGCCAATCGACTCAGCTCGCTGAGCGCTTCAAAACGAGTACCATATCATGGTTTGACCCGTGGCCGATTGGCTAACGTGCTCGACCTTCACTCATAGGGTACGGGTTTGATCCTGCACCCAGAAGTCATTTCTTATTTTGTTGTCAAAATTCATGAAAAGTTAAGCGTATCCACATTTTTATTATTTTTCCATAAAAAATAATAGTTATTTTTTTTTAATTTTTCATGGAAAAATAATAGCGCCATCATTTTCCCCGCATAAAAATGTGAATATGTACAAATTTTCATGACTTTTGACAACAAAATAAAAAATGAATTCTGGGCGCGGGATTGAACCCTCGCCCTATGGGTGAAGGCGGAGCACATTAGCCAATCGGCCATGAATCAACCCCCCAAAACCCCATGATATGGTATTTGTTTTGAAGCGCTCGGTGAGCTGAGTCGATTGACGAAATTTTTTTAAGTTTTGAGTACTGCACCTTTTTCTTCTTTGGAACGCGAAACATGTGCTCTATGGATGAAAGCCGAGCACGTTAGTCACTCGACCATGGGAAAACCCCAAACCCTATGATACGGTACTCGTTTTGAAGCTCTTGGCGAACTGAGTCGACTGGCGACATTTATTTGTAATTTTGGCCCATGCCATGTCCTGTTCGGTTTTTTATGCCTTCATGACTTTTCGTGTCAATACACAACTCTATTTTCTGAATCAGAGTCAAGACAATTTTTCATGACGTGTTGTGTTATTTTTTTCAAAAAAATTTTTTACATGATTTGTTTTCGAAAAAAGAGGCGCAGGAACTTTGTGATCAAAAATATTTTCAAATTGACAAAATTCCTTACAATTGGAAATTTATAACCTGGTAACATCGACTAGTGTTAGCATAAAAACTCCAACCAGAACTACAGTAATTTTCAACGTTTGCAACAAGAATAAAATAGATAGAGAAAAATATAAAAATTCTTAAAAATGGCATTTGGAATTAAAATTTTGTTTTAATGATTATTGTCTTATCAAGTGGATGGAAATGCTGGGCTGAGACATTTTTAGGTGTGGAAACTAATACTCTATAATCTAGAGGTTTTTGGTCTAGAGCAGCAAACATCAGCTTATAAGAAGATTTTTTGAACATAAATTGTTGTGGAAAAAATGAATTAAAAAAACTGAATCATTTTGAAGAATATGAAAAAATTTTATGATGTCATAACTTTTTGCGTTAATAGTCCAACTCCATTCCCTGAATTAGGGTTAAAACAATTTTTTCATGAGTAGAAAACATAGTCACCACTAATGCTCTAATTATTTGAATCATTTTGAAGAATATGAAAAAATTTTATGATGTCATGACTTTTTGCGTCAATATACCAACTCCATTCCCTGAATCAGGGTCAAAATAATTTTTTCATAAGTAGAAAAAATGCTCACCACTAATGCTCTAATTATTTGAACTCAAAATTTCCTTAGACATCAAAAATGATAAAACTTAAAAGATTAAGGGCAATGTTCATCCGTCCGCATAAAATTTAATGGTTAACCTAAAAAACTCGAGTAGCCCTAAAACTTTAATTGGCCTATCAAGGTCGCCTCTTTCTTGGACGCATTGAAAATGTGGACTAATTCGAACGAATCCTTTCTTGTCGGGGGTATTTTTTAGATCGTAAAATTATTTGTTGTGGTCAGTTTTGTTCGAAAATGGCTCAAGGTTTAGTTGCTCTTCTTATTTTTGTCGCTCTTATTTCGTTGAGTTTGGCAAGTGAGTTTTGAAAATATAAATTTTTATATGAGTGAGAGTTTTTTGTTGACAATTTTTGGTGTTAACACTTCCTTGCCGACGTTAAGTGAATAGTTTTTCGGAAAGTACATTTAATGAATATTATGCTGCAAAAATTTTTTGAAACAAATTTTTTCAAAAAATTTTTAATTGAATCGTAACAACGAAAATTTTGTTCTTCATAGTTCAATGGTATTGTGCTTGACTTTGACTAAAGGGCCGATGGGTTCGATTCCCCGATCGAAATAACTTTTTTGCCTTTATTAAAATCATTCGTTTTACAAAAAATTGATTTTAGGCAAAAAAGGTTATTTTGATCGGGAAATCGAACCCTCAGCCCTTTAAAGTCAAAGTCAAGCACATTACCACTGAACTATGAAAGATAAAATTTACGTTGTTACGATTCAATTATAAAATTTTTTAAATTTTTGCAGCATAATATTCCTCATTAAATGTACTTTCCGAAAAACTATTAACTCAACGTCTGATTTAGACTTTATTCAGCATGAAAAATTAGAAGTGTAACTGAATATGGGGACATGTACATACCATTCGACTCATCTCAGCGAGACGAGTAAAACTAGTACCATATTGTACACAAACGCTACAGAAAGGCATGGCCAAGTGGTTAGTGTGACAGGATTTAATTTATAGGTCGAGGGTTCGATCCCGGCTCGAATTTAGAGTTTTCATGAAATTTGTTGCATATGTTTATTTTTGGTCATAGGTCTTTTTCCTGCTATTATACTCGGAAAAACCTCCGAGTCGCTGATTTGAAGAGAAAAGGTAAAGGCAAAAACTTATAGTCGCTGGCGGGGATTAAACTAGCGCCATACATATCAAACTGCCTATATATGAAAAAAAATATATGGAAATTGATCTACGACCAAAAATAGGTATATGCAAAAAATTTCATAAAAATTAAACAACTTTAAATTCGGGAGGGATCGAACCATCGATCTATAAGTTAAATCCTGCCACACTAACCACTTGGTCATGACTTGAGAGCTCCAACTTTTTCTTAAACTAAATAAAACAATATTTAAACAAAACAAATGTCCGGCGCGACTCGCTTTCCAATAAAATTTTTTAAAAGTTTAATGCATAAATTTTTCAATTTTCCAGCCTCGGTTAACCAAAAATGGGGTATCGAAAAATTCATTTTGTAAAAATTTATTAGGTACATAATAGGGGGGCCATCCACGTGAAAAATTTTCAAAAATTTTTTCTGGAAATAACCCTCTAGGGGTAAAAACATGCGAGGAATCCGATTTGACATTTTCGAATCGAAAAAACGCTTCCCTGATTCAGAGAAAGCCTGTGTATTGAAGCGAAAAGTCGCAAAAATCGCATTTTCACAGGTCTTGCCTGAATCAGAGAAGCGTTTTTTCTCTTCGAAAATTTGAAATTCGGATTCCCCGCATGTTTTTACCCCTAGAGGGGTCATTTCCAGAAAAAATTTTGAAATTTTTCACGTGGGTGGCCCATCGCCTTATTGTGTAGTAGCTCCGAAATTTAGGCACCCTCCCAAAATCTTTTGGGGATTACAACGGTGGACCAGTAAATTTCCATAAAATGCAAAAACTTTTGAATTACACCGACAAATTGGCCCGCGATTTTGTTACTGAACTCACAGGTCATGAACATTCACATGACACCAGGAGCTCTTCTAAAAATCGTAATCAAAAATTTGATTTTTCGCCAAAAAATGAGATTTTTCTAGAGGCACCCGAGGTGGCTGCACAACATGATAGTGAGAGCAGTAGTCATGAGAGCCATAGTCATGAAAACGAGCAGGGTAACTATTTAGAAAAACGAGGAATTTTTGGTGTCAGGTTTTCGGTTGAAAAAATTTTGAGTTTTTCAATTTTTTACGAATTTTTCAATTTTTTACGAATTTTTTTCTTCTAAAAATGACCCCTATAAGGGTAATTTTATGCGGGGAGTCGATTGCGCACATTCTCGGCGCATAAAAACGCTTTCTTGACCCTGATTCAGGGAATGGAGTGGGTGTATTGAAGCGAAAATGAGCTAAAATTCGATTTTTCGCTGTAAAATTGACTGTTTAGGGGTTTTTCTAGATGAGGAATCGATTGCGCGCATTTTCGAGGCATAAAAAAATTTCCCTGATACCGATTTCATCGCTTAAATCGGTATCAGGAAAATTTATTCAAGCCTCGAAAATGTGCGCAACCGATTCCTCACCTAGAAAAACCCCCTACGGTTTTCAGGCTTTAGTCCATTCTCGCTTCAATACACCCACCTCATTCCCTGAATCAGGATCAAGAAAGCGTTTTCACGTTTCGAAAATGTGCGCAATCGATTCCTCGCATAAAATTACCCCTGTAGTTGTCATTTTAGAAAAAAATTCGAGTCCAAAAATCATATAAAAAGTTACAGAACTTTCCGATCAACCCAATATTTGATATCGAAACGAAAACCTGAAATGCCAAAATTCTTTTTTTAATTTTTTGGACAAATTTTAGACTATTTAAAAGAATTTGAGAGGCCTCCTCAAATGGGTGGTTCAGTAGGTAAAAATTCGAATTTTGGAACTACTACACAATAGGAGGGAGGCCACCTACGAAAAAAATTCTTTAAAAATTTTTTGTGTAAATTGACACCTCTACGGGGTAAAAACATGCAAGAAATTCGAATTTGACATTTTCGAAGCAAAAAAACGTTTCCCTAATTCAAGGAAGACCTGTGTATTGAAGCGAAAAGTCACAAAAATACGATTTTTGCGACTTTTAGCTTCAATACACAGGCCTTCCTTGAATCAGGGAAGCATTTTTTCGCTTCGTAAATATCAAATTCAGATTTTCCGCATGTTTTTACCCCCTAGAGGTGGCATTTTCAGAAAAAAATTTCGAAAATTTTTAGCCCCCTATGGTGTAGTAGCTCTCGAATTTTTTTTATAAAAATCAAAATTTTACGATTTTTTAGGCGCGTCAGTCTCTTTTGCAAATCCAGCCCTACCTTGGCCTAATGATCAACAAAATTACGGCTATTCTAGTGGGGGTAATTTTTGTTTAAATTTTGAGAGAGAAAAAATTTTTTAAAGAGTACAGTCAAACCCCTTTAAGCTGACCCCCTTATAAGCTGAGCCCCTCCCGAGGGGGTCAGCTTAAAGTGGTTTGACTGTATATTGTTTTTCTTCAAATATCAAATTTTGTTATTTTTGGGTGATGCCTCTAGAAAATCCATCTTCTTATTCAAATTTGAATATTTCATGAAGCATTTGTTTTTTTGTCTAATTTTTCATGCTGAAAAATCTTTACTCTTTTTTTTAATTTTACCCATTTTTCGAAAAATTTTCTCAAAATGACCCCTCTAAGGGTAAAAGCATGCGGGGAATCCGAATTTGACGAAAAACACTTCTCTGACTCAGGGAAGTCCTGTGTATTGAAGCAAAAAGTCGAAAAATTGCATTCAAAATCGCATTTTTGTGACTTTCGCTTCAATATACAAGCCTTCCCTAAATCAGAGAAGCATTTTTTCGCTTCGTAAATATCAAATTCAGATTTCCTACATGTTTTTACCACTTAGAGGTATCATTTTCAGAAAAAATTTCAAAAAATGGCCCCTATTGTGTAGTAGCTCCCTATTTTTTTAGGCTATGGACCCAGCGGCGGTGGCTGTGGGTATTCCGGTGGATCCATAAACAATTATGTTCAACCCCAACAACAGCAATACTATGTTCAACCCCAACAACAACAACAATACTACCCTTACTATCAACAATATCAAAACTACTACCCTCAATATTATCAGAGACCAGCTTATGGCAATGGTGGCAGCGGCTGCGGTGGTGGCTGTAATGGTGGCGGCTGTGGTTCCAATAGCGGGTATGGCAATTATGGAGGATATGGCAATAATAATAACGGTTTTAATATGTTAGGTTTTCCGAATTTGTTTGCTGGTTTATACGGAAAGAAAAAGTAATAATAAAGTTTTTGAGGTCATGAAAATTGTCAAGGAATCTGAAGGTACAAGGGGTGAGGTTGGGAAATAGAATTATCCGGATTTATCCGATCCCGGGGAAATTGGATAAATCCGGAGAATTCTTTTCCCCTGAATTAATTAGTTTGAAAATTTTGTCTCCCTTTCTTCAAGCTCAAAATATAAACCAACACATTCAGATGAGTAAGGTAGACACAATAAGAAAGTCGACTAGGTGGAACCCAAATGTTCCAAGACATGAATTGGTTTATAGGACCTAAAATAATATTGAGCTGTACCATAAGTACCAGCGGCTCAAAAAATACATCGAATTTGGTCATTTTTCGCTCGTTTTGATGAAAAATTTTTTTCAATACTGCAAGAATGTATGCTGAATACGATCCAATCGGTCACTTTGAGCGTAACTCATGTTTTCGTGCCAATATCCAGACTTTTTCGAAAATCGGGGTCTCAAAAATGTAAGAGTATTTGTGGGCATAGAAAGAAACGAAAGATTTGAAATGATCGAATGAAACGATATTCGATCAACCAACTCCATTCATAAACAAATTTTATTACTAGTATTATTAGGTACCCCCAAACAAAATTTATTCGTTTTTTACCAATTATTTTTTAACCAAAAATGATGTCACTTCTGTAGATTTTCAGATTAAAAAAGGGCAATTTCAAAGCTGACATTGAAAAACACTGAGAAAATGGTAATTTTTTGTGAAAATTCGGAAATTTTTTGATGGAATACACCTAAATCACACTATAACAAATTTTATTTTTAATTATTTAAACACTAAAACTAGCATGCATATACTGTAGCGTATCCAAAATTTCAACTTTGGGAGAGGCAAACACCAAAAACTATTTTAATCAAATTCTAATTTTTCAATTTAAGACATCGTCACTGCGAACATTTAAAATTTCCATAGCGCCCGGGAACGATTTTCAAAAGTGCGACCTGGAATTTTTTATAAAGGGAAGTTTTTAGTTGTGGTGATTAGATAAAAAATTCTACTACGACATCCCGCGATTCTTTCACTATACCGGAGAAATTGGCATTGTTGCCTATTTTTTTTTTGCTTTTTTATATTTATTTTTAAAACATTCCCCCGAGCTCCAGTTCGATGAAACCACTTTTATTTGCAAGAGCAACATCTAAAAATTAGCGAAGCCTTTTTTCCAAAACTCCGTTTTCCATTTTCTATGGCACTTTGAAGTTTGGCTACCCGCAGCGCGAAAAATTCGTCTTGGAAAATTTCATTTTTGCATCGATTTTTTAAACTTTCATAAAATGAACATTGTAGCAATTTTTTATAACTTTCCACCAAAATTATCAAATTTGAACATTGTATTTTTGAGTTATTAAAACTAAAACATGAATCAGGGTTTTCGTTGCAAAAATGGAAATTTCCAAGACGAGTTTTTCGCGCTGGGGTAGCCAAACTTCAAAGTGCCGTAGAAAATCGAAAACGAAGTTTTGAAAAAAAGGCTTCGCTAATTTTTAGATTTGATGTTGCTCTTGCAAGCAAAAGTGGTTTCATCGAAAAGGCTAAAACTCCCCCAGCTATAAAAAATTCCAAGTCGTACTTTTTGACGATTGTTTCTCTCGGGTAAACGCTTTCCCGAGATCGTGTTTTAAGAATTTTGAACTTCGAAAGAGGTCGTCTAGATACGCTATTTTCATACATAAACACATTCAAATACAGAATTACGAAAAAAGAACCGTCAATGTTGACTAAGTAGATTCATCTATTTACTGAGCATAATAAAATTGAAGATCACACAAAAAATAATATCAAAAAAATAGATTGGCGCTAATAAAATTTTTTCATAACTAAAAAATCATTGACTTACTCTCATAATTAAATTAAAAATTAGCGCCAAAAATAAAACGACACCGTCATAAAAGGCAAGGAAATATAAAAAGTCACACAAATATTTTTGAAATTATTCAAATTGAAGCTAACTGGCCATATTTTTCTTTATTCGGCTGCACTAGGCGGTCACCAACGTGTAGATTAAGCTGAAAATATGAAAATTAAACATCGAGACTTGTCGATTTTTAAGCTTACGCATAGAGATAGTAGAAAAATGAGATCAGGTAGAAGCCCAACTTAACCCAGCCTTCTTTCGCTGACTTCGACAGTTGATCTGCATTCATAATCGTCGTTGGGTCGTAGATTCCAGGTCCGGACATAACTGGACGGTTCATATATCTGAAAAATGGGTGTTAAAAGGCTTACCCATAGACCCATATTTGCACAAAAGTAGGCAAAAAAATGGAAGATCGTAAAAACTTTTGTTCATTTTTTGAACAAAAAAGTTAATTTTTGATCAAATTTGGTTGAAAATTTAAAACAAAAAATTGCCTCCTTATTGAAAATTTTTGCCTCCTTTTTGGAGATTTGTTGCCTCATTTTCTAAAAATGAGTATAATATTCCCAATTTTTTGTACATGTTTGTGTACCGTGCTACCTGTAAACGTGATAAGCCAATAGTGGTGCATTCCATATAATACTGAAAATCTGGAACGAGAATACGAACAGCACAAAGCATACAAACTGGATAACATATTCTGGCAGGACTAGCTAAAAAATTTTCAAGTTAGAATTTTTCCCTCCCCAGGCAACAACACACCTGATTCAAACTTCTACATTGCTCAATGGGATTCTTGTAGTCTGTTTTCAACTCATCAATGCATATGACCTTAAAAATTCGGCTATATAAGAAACACACGTGGGCAAGGGGGAACATGATCCCCCGCATTCGAGAAAAAAAGTACCCAATTCGCATTTTTTCGAGCAAAGCGCAAAAATTTTGAGATTTTTATGTGTAAAATGCAAAATGGGTCATCCAAAAATGCATAAAAATAATATTCAAATCACGAAAATCGCCAAAAAAATTCGCATTTTTATATACCAAACTCGCAAAAATTCAATATTTTATAGACCCAATTTGCAAAAATGCGAAATGGATAATAGCAGGAATGCCAATAATAGCAAGAACATTTTTCCAAAATCAGCAAATCTGACTTCAAAAATCAGATTTTAGGTGCAAAATGCTAATTTTCCATTATATTTCGTATAAATTTGACAAAATTTCGCATCTCAAAAATCGGATTTGATACTGAAAAATCAGATTTTGCCAGATTTTACATCTCAAAATCAACACTTTTCTGAAAAATCAGCAGACTTGGCACCCCTGGATAATAGACCCAATTCGCATTTTTTCAATTTGAATAATTTCAAAAATATTTGATAAGAAATCAGATCGCTAAAAAACAATTTCAACTTACCAAATAAATAGCGAAGAAGATGCAAAACGCTACAGCGATCAAAGCTATCAAATAAGCAAAAGCTGCGAAAGTGAATGCCATTCTAAAAGGAGTTGGAGAAAAGTCAGCAAAATTTTCTTCCTCTTCAGCTGCTTGTTGAGCGGCTCGAAGAAAAAATTCATCTGGTGCAAACATGGCAACGTGCCAAAAGCGATGCAGCAAAATTTGCGCGCGAAATTTGAAGCGATTATGAACGGTTTTTGATTCGACTAGTTTTTACAAGGAACCATCCCGAAGTGTGACATCAAAATCGAAACCTAGCACAAATTGTTCCCCATATATGATTTACTCACAAAAGTGAGGGATTTTTTCCGTGTGAGCAACTTTTGATTTTCCCTATAGCCACCAAGGGGTTGATTTTTGGGGTGGGGGTTTTGCGCCCTCACATTTGCGCACCCGACTTTTGCACTCCGACATATGCGCCCCGACATTTGCACCCGACATATGCGCCCCAAGTTTTCGAGTTACACTAAGTTGTACTAATTTAAATTTTCGTCAAAAATCGACCTTTTGGGGAGGGAAAATCAAAAGTTGCTCACGCGGAAAAAATTCCTTCACTTTTGTAAATCGTATATGGGGAACAATTTGCGCTAGGTTTCAATTTCGATGTCACATTTCGGGATGGTTCCTTGTTAGAAAATTATAGCAGAAAAATAGAAATTTACAAAACAAATAAAATTTGGGCAATAGGAAAAAAATGCACCGCAAAAATTGAATCCCGCATGGATTTTCCGCATTAGGATTTTCCTCACATCTTTGAAATATCGAAGAATCATTCGAAAAAATTTGTTGCCATTTCTTTCGTCTCGGGCTGACGAATAAAATGCTGTAATTGATTTTTTTTAATGTAAATTTTAAAATCGTTTAAAACTCTATTTTAAAAATGTGCGAAATTTTCATGTGCGGGCATTCTTTTCTATTACCAAAATTAAGGCTGCGCGCGGGCGGGATCTCGCCCGCAGGCCAACGCGCATCCCTAACCAAAATTATTGAAATTTTAATGAAAAAAATTGAAAAACTGAAAATTTTCCAATCTAATTTCTTCATGTAATGTAAAAATTTTGTAGTTCACAAAAAATCCAATTGTATCTAAATTTTGACTCTTTTTTAAGTCAAAAACAAAATTTTTGGCACTTATGTACTGTCCTACCCCTGGGAGGGGGAATTCTACATAAATTTATGCAGAATCTCCCCCCCCCCCAAGCTGAAAAAAATGTTTACAAGGCCTAGGCTAATGTTAAGCCTAGACTAAACCTTTTTTTCTGCCTGGGGGATAGTGCATAAGTACTAAATTTTTTGAATTTAAATTCGTAAAAATTCAGTTTTTAAAATAATACATGGTGTTCCAAAAAACCGCTTTTGGAAATGTTAAGTTTCGAAATGTCAATTTTCTAAACGTCAAACAACCGGTCTGGGAGGCGTTTTTAAGGTTTTTCGATGCGCTTTTTTAAATTTTTGCCAAAAAATGACCAAATGGCGGTTTTTTAGAACACCCTGTACCAAAAAATTAACAGGCGGAGTTTAATCGAGAAAATTTCACAGCTAAATGACCTATCTCTAAGGTAAAATCAATATCACCAAGGCATAAAGTGAGCATAGAGCGACTTCGAAATTAGTAACAATAATTAAGTTAAAAGAACTGAAAAAAAACTTTATTTTTCGCATAAAAAAATACAAGAAAGATTGTTTTAACGCCACCCTGATGGTGGATTCCATCCGTATTTTGTAAGAAGCTGATTTGCTAATCGAATAAATTCACGTTGTGCTTCGATCTTTGTTTTTCCTAAAGCTTTGAACTACACTATTGTGAAAAAATATAAGTCCTCATTTTTTTTGGGGTTTTCGATCTTTAAAATTGAAAAGACGCGTCGGAACCTTTTTTAATAGAAAGATTAGAGGCTAAAAAAATGTTTAGCAAAAAATCGTTCCGACAGCAAAAAATATAAATTTTTACCGAAAACCCGTTTTTTCAACTGCAAAAATATAAATCCACTAACAAAAATTTTGTTAGTGGATTTATATTTTGCAGTTGAAAAAACGGGTTTTCGGTAAAAAATTATATTTTTTTTGTTACAAAATCACAGTATTGTCTACAGGGTGTTTCAAAAAAAAACCGCGAGTTTTTTTTGGAACATCTTGTATTTACTCTTTGATCAAAATCACTTTTTCTTGAAAAATTCTACATCACAAATTTATTACCTATAAAAGTTTTCCATACCTCTGCACAATTGAGATGGGAATTTTCGTCTAAAAATACATTTTTATCCTGTCTCATGGAATTTTTATATTTCTTACCGTAATCTCCTACTGTAATTTGCATGTATAGAGCATGTAAACGAAGTTTTGACTCTTCTGGCACAGTAAAATTTCCATGTTCTCCTTTATAACCAGCTAGACTCATTTTGTGCACCGCATTTGCGAAGTCCTATTTTTTGCAGAGTTCAGAAATGGGTCCGGGATCCATTTGGGGTCCCGGGTCTAGGACCCAACGAGTCTGGGACCCATGGCTTCAGAACCCATTTGGGGTCCTTGGGTCCCAATTTGAACCTTATCAGGGGGAGAATGTTTGGGGAATTGGCAAAAGTTCAGGCAATTTCGAAAATTTTATTTGTGTGAGCTCTCTCCAAATCTCTCAATAGCGTGTGTTACATCCGAAATTCTCCGAAAGAAGGGGATGAAAGGCACCGTCAAAATTTTGGCACTGGTGCCGTTCATCCTGAGGACACATAAAAAAGCACCGGCACTGGTAAAAATTTTAAGAAAAGCGCCGTTGCCGGCCCAAAATATGCTGGACCGTCCTGAAATCATAAGAAAAGTTGGCCAAAACCTGCCGATGCCTACCTGAAATCGTCGAACAAGTGCCGGTGCAGGCCCAAAATGGTCATATAAATGCCGGCCTGCACATATTGGGCCTTCATCCGCGCTTATATGACCGTTTCAGACCGGCACTTTTCTGATGATTTCAGGACGGCACCGGTACATTTTGGGCCGGTGCTTTTTTATGAGTCCTCGGGATGAAACTAGTGCCAAAATTTTGGCGGTGCCATACCTTTCACCCTCCCTCTTAGTTCGATTTTTCGAAATCGAAAATAGGCACCGTAATCCGAAATTTCGGAATCGCGATTTCGACGCATCACTAGTAAAAGGGGTGACTAACTCGATCTCGCCATAAGTTCTCATCCTCTTCTTTCCGACGTTGCCGAAATGCTTCTTTTTCAAGTGCCTTATGCTGGCGTTCCTTGTCTTCCAGTCTCCATTTGACCCAACTAAAAGGGGGATAGTCGATCTAATGGCAATTTTTTAAAGCTTCTTTTTTGTAGATGGGAAGAGGAAATGTAAATCTCTCCGAAAGAAGGGGATGAAAGGTAGGGACCGTCAGGGGTTTTCAGATCTCGACGAATACAGAAGGATATCGTGTCGGAAACGTTTTAAAATCAGAATCCACGGTATTAAAAACCACGTTCTGAAAAAAAACCGTGTCGAAAATGGATATTGTGGCGAAAAAATCGACTTAGAAAATAAGTGCTTTTGACCCCAGCTTTTA
>JAQGBS010001909.1:0-14325 GCA_034698545.1 Acrobeloides obliquus
ATTTTTCTCCAAAAATAAAATTTTAAATTATTTTTCCAATTAACCCTAAAGGGAGAGTTTATATGCAAGAAATCATTACGCGCATTGCAGATCTTTAAAAAAGGACATGATTATTACTTAGGTAGGTACTTACTTCTCCGAATTAACAAAAAAAACTAAAAATATCACAAAAATCCTGTCTTTTGGCTGAAATATGATAAGAGAATTCTTCGGTTTTAAAGGTTCTGCAAAAGGTTGCTCGAAAAATCGCAAAATTTAGGTTTCGTGGGGTCCCAGTAAAATAAAGTATTATAAAAATTTTAAAAACAATTAAATTACAGCCAATTGTGTCAACACTTAATTGTAATTTGTCAATAGTTAAAACTGACATTCAAAATAAAATCGTTATTAATTGTATGTCCGATTAGCTTGCGAAAAAATCGGAAAATTTTTTGTCACTTTTAGAAATATGGAAGTATTTTATGGAAGATAACAAGGTATATTTAAAATAATATTATTAAATAGTAAAATGTTATAATTTTTTCTTGCATATATAACGCCAAGTATCGCTCTGGGAGTAATCAAACCAGTTCCGTTGTGGAGAATCATAGCTACTTATATACACGCCAACTTCATAATTTCTATAATACTCTGGTTGACCAGTATACCAATTTGTGAAATTTGTTTCTACTCCATCATCAATCCATTTCCATTTATTCCCAGTTTTGTCAAAATATAAACCTGTCCACCAATAATTTTCTGGCTTAGCGCCTAAGGTCATTTATACTTAAATTTCGGACAGTAGCCATAACCAGGGGCCAGGCGCGTAGCGAGGGAGGGGGTCAATTGACAGCCCCTCCTCGAAATCCAAAAATGAAAAAATATCCAAAATGGTCCCACTTATATTTTTCAAAAATTTTTATAATTTTTTTCAAAAATTCTAATGTACCCCTATTATGATATTTCATAAAAAATGTCCAAAATTTTCCATTTTTTCAACAAAAATAGTAATTTCCTGAGCATTTTCAGCTTAAAAAATGCCGTTTCCGAAAAAATTTCTATCTTACGGCGGTATTTTGTTTTTTTTTAAATGAGGATTTTCAATAAAAATTTCGACGCGCAAAGCAAGTCGACAAAAAAATGTCGCCAAGTATAAAAAAGTTTTTTTAGTGACCCCTGAAACTGGATCCTAGTTACATGCCAGTGGCTACTGTGTAAAAAATAATACTCTTAATAGTAGAAATAAAATCATTTTCTTCTTGACTATGAATTGATGTTAAATTGGAATTTTTACTTATACATCTCTGTTTTGCTGTAGTCCAACTAACGTATTCTTCATAAAACTAAATAAAGTTGTAAGTAAAAACGAGAGAATGAAGAAATAGACCGTTTGGATTCTATATAAATGTATGAAACATTTGAAATATATGAAACAATTGAAACATTTTTAGTATATATCAACCGATCGCGTTTTTGAAAATTTTCTTGTATTTTCACGTTTTTTTATTTAAAAATATTGTCTCTAATGTGTTTTCAAATGTAAGATCACACATGCGTTGTCTTTTTGACAGACCAGGGTCGTGCCTTGTGCAGAGGGAGAGGGTCGTGCCAATGGGGAGGGTAGGTCGTGCCAAGAGGGAAGGGAGGATAGTGCTGCCCGAAGGGCGGCACGACCCTATATGGAAGAGAGGTTGTCCTAATGCCCCCCCCCATAATTTTTCTCCAAAAATGACCAACTTTACCAAATTTTTACTAAAAACGTCATTTATAAGAATGTTTAGCTTAAAATCAAGCTTTTTACGATAAAAAATCGATTATTTTTATGAAAAAAATGCGATTTTTCACTAATTTTTAGGTTGTCAACCTTCTTTATCGCCGCGATCCGCGCTGCGGCCGAATTTTTTTGCTGCATTTTGGCCCTTCCAGAATTTTTTTCTAGAGTCGCCTATGAAGGCCAAATTTTCAAAAAATTTATAGACTACGCGCCCATGTGTATGTAAGATTACAAAAAAACTTTTATTCATGTAACCCCTGGAGGACTGACAGACATTTTGGTGTATATGACTATTTTGAGTCATCTGATTGATTATTCCAAAATAAAAATAGGCTTCATGACTTTTCGAGCTAGTGGCCTGCGAACATTGGCACATTCTGGAAAATACATGCAAATAGTAAAATGGACTTATAAGACCCCGAAAACTAAAAGTTTTGAGGGGTCGAAAAAAGAGAAAAAACTAAAATTCCGATTTTGATTTGTTTGTCAGAAAATTCAGTTAATGTTCAAGCAGAATTTTACCAAAATTGACCAATGAAGTGACCCATTTCAATGATCGAAATCCAAATCTTTGGAAAGTTTTGGATTTCGACCATTGAAATGAGTCACTTCATTGGTAAATTTTGGTAAAATTCTGTTTGAAAATTCAATGAATTTTCTGGCAAACAAATCAAAATCAGAATTTAAATTTTTTTTTCGCTTTTTTCGGCCTCTCAAAACTTTAAATTTTCGGGGTCTTATATCTCAGAAACCCTAAAGAATTGAGACATGGTTTTGATGTTATTAAACAGCTGAGAATCTGCCCTATAACTGTTATCTAGACAACTATAGCGAATTTTCGTTTTCATAAAAAGTTAATCGCAAATCTTTGCAAAAACTCCTGACTTTTTTCACAGACTTTTGATAAAAATCGGCTTTTTTGACCCAGTTACGGGGTGTTCAACCAAATTTGTCCATCACATTTTGTAGCCTGGTTTCCAGGAAAATTTTGATATATTGGGTATGGTATGTTTGGGGACAAGTTTACTGTAAAAGGCCAATTTACTTTTAAAAAATGGTAATTTTTTGATGTTTTGTGTGTTTTGAGCCCTCGAAACCAATGTTAACTTGAGCCTTTTTGTCTTAAAATGATTCATTTTATCGTTTTAGGCCATGGGAAACAAATTCTATTCATTTTAGAGAATTTAGAAAAACTTTTTTATAATCCAGATTCGTTGTCTAAAAAAGATCTTATAGTGCAATTCCTAGAGTCCTAATCATTTGACCATGATCAAATGTTCCTGGAGAACTTTTTTTCCATTTTGGTCCACCATGTGGCCTTTTACCAGTAAACTTATCCCCAAACATACCATACCCAATATATCAAAATTTTTCTGGAAATCAGGGCTTCAACATGTGATGGATAAATTTGGTTGAACACCCCCGTAACTGGGTCAAAAAGACCGATCATTGTCAAAAACATGTAAAAAAATCAGGAGTTTTTGCAAAGATTTGCGATTAACTTTTTATTGAAGCGAAAACTTTCCATATGTGTACTATAATAGTTTTAGGGTTGATTTTCAGCTTTAAGGGGGACCCTTACAATTTTTCTGGCCTATGGTCGGAATGCGGGCGTGCCCCAGTGCTCCCCCCCCCCATCTGTCTACGTCCTAAGCCGTTTTCGATGATATTTTTATATATATCCAATGATGGCCTAGATGCACTTATCCGCTTTTGTACCCGATTTATAGTTTTCGAGAGACTACAATATCTTTTCAATACTCCCATTCTAGACTTTTTTGAAGCAGTAATTCCAAAATGTATACGATTTTTTTTAATGCCTGTAATCACATTACAGGGCTTGAAATTGACATGGAAACACGATTGCACAAAATCGGTGACGTTACCGATTTTAAACAAAATTATTTTGCTCATAAAAAGTTACAGAAATTTTTTATGACATGGATCAAAATAAAATAAGCTCGTAATGCGTTGAATTTTATTATGTTCGTAAGCGTTTCCATTTTTTATTTGCCCTTTCTGATATATTCCAACGTTTCCATTGCGTGACCATCGTTACCTCCGGAAACGGTGATAACGCAATGGAAACGGTGGAATATCTCAGAAAGGACAAATAAAAAATGGAAACGCTTACGAGCATATGAAAATTCAACGCATTACGAACTTATTTTATTTGGATCCATATGATAAAGAAATTTCTGTAATTTTTTATGAGCAAAATAATTTCTGTAACGGGCCGTTTAAATCGGTAATATTACCGATTTTGTGCAACCATGCATGGAAATGAAAAAAGCAAAAACACGGTTTTAGGAAAAATTATATATTCAAAAAAATTATTCTTTCCGCGAACTTTTGTGACCCCTCTATATGGTTTTTTACAATTGTTTTCTCCCATCATCGAAATTTAAAGGGAGAGTCCAACTTAGGGCCGGGTAGAAAATTTTTTTAACAAGTGATCCTCTAGGGGTAATTTTATGCGGGGAATCGATTGCGAGCATTCCCGAACCTTGAAAACGCTTCTTTGACCCTGATTCAAGGAAGTTGGTGGGTGTATTGAAGCGAAAATCAAACATTTTCGGATTTTTATGAGAAAACCGTCGATTCTTAGGTTTTTCTAGTCGGGGGAATCGATTGCGCGCACTCCCGAAGCGTGAAAACGCTTTCTTGACCCTGATTCAGAGAAGCGATCGGTGTTTTGAAGCGAAAATCAATCTATTTACGTAAAGAGAGTTATATAAACGTTATTAGAGTTGATTTTTATTATAAACAAATGTTTCTATGGCTATAATTATAAGAACTTGGACGAGGAACATCATTTTCTTGATAAGATACTTCATCAACTTAATTATCTTCCTCTTTTTTACCAAAATTTTGATAAAGGAATGCGCGCAATCGATTCCCCGCATAAAATTACCCCTAGAGGGTCACTTGTTAAAAAATTTTCTATTCGGCCCTAAGTTGGACTCCCCTTTAAAAAAATATTTTCGTAATTTTTTAATAGTACTGGTTAATCTTACGTAATAGCAAGAATTTGTTAAATTGAAGTACTTTCCTGATATACATTTTCCTAAAATTCATAGAATGTAAAATTCTTTAAAATATTTGTTACTTCAAATAAATTGAGAATTTGAAGAAAAAATAGCAAAAAGCACCGAATTTTGGATCCCCTTTTTAATTTAATTTATGGGTAGCCCAATAAAAATGGCACCTTTTCAATAATTATTTGCATGAAAATTGCATTTTCTTTGGTAAAATATTGTCTTTTTTTATCAAATTCTTTTTTTAAAACATAGAAAATCAATTTCTCGATGTACATATTTAAAAAGAATTTGATAAAAAATCAACAATCTATCCATGAAAATGCAATTTTTCTACAAACATAAAATTTCAAAAAGTGTCATTTTTATTGGGCCACTCTGTAAATGATAAGCTGCTGGAATACTATCTGCCTAGATAAAATAACACTTACTAATTCCACTTACTTATATTCTTTTCTAATTTTTCTAACATTTTTTGATTATTTTGTATTTGTTCTCGCACGTTTCCGAACTCGTTTTCTTGTTGAACGTCTGAAAATTAAAGGAAAAAATACAATTTGTAAATGATAGGTTGCTGGATTACTATTTGCCTAGATAAAATAACACTTACTAATTCCAGATATATTCTTTTCTAATTTTTCTAACATTTTTTGATTATTTTGTATTTGTTCTCGCACGTTTCCGAACTCGTTTTCTTGTTGAATATTTTTCATTGCTTGATCATGTTTAATATTTTTTATTTCTTGATCATATTGAATATTTTTCATTTCTTGACCATGTTTCATTTCCTTGATGTTGTCCATTTGTATTAAAAGCTTTAACTTCCATTCTCTGAGTTCACTATCGTCCTTAGGAGTTTGTTCTGGTCTTAATTCGATCGTCTGAATAGTTTCAGTTAATGTTAATTCAACACGCTGAAATGCAATTTCGTCTTTAGCTTTTAAAGCTCGAGTATTTATGCGATATAAATCAAGAGATTTTGGCTCAAATTTTTCTCCAGTCCACTTGGTGTTTTGATTGTTTTGTAAAAGATGCTCTTTCATCCTATCTTCGCTTATTGAATTAACCTGTCTTCTAAATTTTTATTTATAGGATTTTTTAAAATAATATGCTTAAAAAAGATGTTTCGACTTAAAAAAGTTTTCAGTTTTAAAAATTTACGTTTGTGTATCGTTAGTGTGAAGTTTATCGTTTACATTTCTATTACTGATATTAAAAGATGTGTCGAAATTTGCTTTTCCTAAAAAATTTTACATCACATACACGGTTTGGCAATCCGCGCAATAGATTAGAAAAACCTCGAAGGAGTCATTCTCAATAGAAAAACTTCGAAGGAGTCATTTTCGTAAAGATTCAACGCGGCGCTCAAAAGCCGGGAAATTATTGATCAGCCCAATATGTATACCTTTTCTCAAATGTGAAGAGGGGTATTCATTACTCCCATAGGACTAGGGGGCTATAACCCTTCTGACGTATGAAAAATTAAAGGAAAAAATGCAATCTTTGAGGACAATTTTTTTAAATTTACACTTTTACCCACCCTTCGTGTGTTAGCCCTCCCTGTCGCAAAATTGTTGGCTACCCTATGATTACTCCTTTTAGTTCTATATGAATACCTGACACAGAACCGCTGACTATATCTATAAGGGAAGCGGATATGGATGTCTCAAATCCAGCTGCTAGTCGTAGACTACTGCTACTAGAATCGTCTCTATGAGTTTTATCTTTAAATGCACTTCGAAATTGTTGATCTTTTGCGGCATCATATTTAAATTGTTTTTTGCCTTGATCATAAGTAAAAGATTGCTGATAGTGTTCTGTTTGAACATCAGGACGGGCGTAAATATTGTCCCAATATACCGAAGACCAATCATCTTTCAGCAATTCAGTTGCTTTGACCTGTAAATTTAGTATTATAAAATAAAAAAAAGCATTTTGAAGAGTGAACAAGTTTGTTCTCTCTATACCAAAAATTTTTAAATAAAAAATCCATTGAGTAAAAAATGACCTTTTGTTCTTTCAGAGATGCAATAAACGCATGAATTAATTTATTTTCTTCATCTGTTCCAATGTATTTAGAAGTAACTTCATCTGTTGCAACAACCGAGTGTACAATTTCTCTAGCCAATTTATTCATATCTTCGGAATTCAAATATACGATATCTAATAAAATTTAATTAATAAATTTTATAAAAGTAATAAACCATTTTTGCTGTATTTGTTTTCCAATTTGCTGAAGAATTTCGATTGAGCAACGGTGGTACCAGTAATTTTTAAATTCCGTGATTCTCGCTTCGCAGCCGTTAACATAAATTCCAGTTTAAGATTAGTTTGCGTCACAAATTCCTCTATATCATTTTCCAAGTCATCTAGCTATACAAAAGTTAATTGACTCTTTAAAAAAATAATTACCATATTTTTACAAACTTCTTGGTTCTTGGCGTATAATTTAAAGCGCATGGTATTGGGTTGGTTTTGATTTGATCGCCACTGACTGTTCACATATATATTCGAAGAGACCCCTGGGTTAATGTTTAAGCGAATCTAAAGAAGTTAGAAAAATAATGATTCTTTTTATGATTTTGGGTTTAGTTCCCCATGGACGAAAGCTCTTGTGTGTTGTAAACGTCAATATTGTGATTTTTGTATTTTAGTAAGAAAAAATGAACACTCCTACGCGTAAAGGTGTGCATGATAAATATTGGGATGAAGGGTTTCGGATATACCTTTCGTCGCGCTTGCAAACTTTGGGATACTTACTACTGCCAGTGTATCGAAACGAAAAAATGCATAGTTTCCGCTAGATATTATAGAGAATTGGGTACGTTTGAAGTGTCAGGAACCCATCAAGATGCTCCCGAATCATAAATCGTTTGAGCGTGTTGAAAAATTTGTTGAAAACACTTCCCTGATCCTGAATCAACCCAAAAACCTAAAAATCACAAAAATTCAGTTTTTTGAGCTGATTTAGGGTAAGGGGATTGCTTTAAAGATTTTTCTATCGATTTCTCATATAGGAAAACCCCATTGATTAGTACTTCAAAAAAAATTACATTTTGCATTGGCAAAGGCAAAATTTCATTGGTACTAGCATTAAACCCTCGTTCATGCAACGCCTTTTGAACCATAGTTGCTGCCATAGGATCCCAGAATCTAACTCGAAAAGTTAAAACATATCGAGGCTCGTTACTATATTTATCATTGGAGCATTGGGAAGAATTTTTTATAATTTCTGCCAAGGGAGTAACAAAAAACCTTAATTTTTTTCTTGGATTATAAGTTAATTTCACTAAACCTTTGCCGATTTTCCTTATTCTCACGCCAAACATTCAATCTTCTACCATCATGCTCCAATGACAGCACAACTTGATCCATACCTAGTTGTTGTTCCCATATATTATTGTCCGTAGCACATAATAATTGAATACTAATAATAAAGATTAGTAAGAGCTTCATTTTAAAGCTAAAAAATTATTTAACAACATATCAAAATAGTTTCATTCAATTATAATATACTTTTTGAAAAAAAGTAATGCTTATACATAGAAAGTTTAATGTAATCTTCAACAAAACGAATCCAAAAGTGATTCTCCCGAGTTTAGAACACATATATATGCTAGCTTGTTCTATCATTTACCTATCATGAGCAACTGTTTTAAATTTTTTTCTATTCTATTCGTTAATCTTTTCTTAACCGATGTATGAAAAAAGTCTATGGTGTTGTAAAAATTTTCAAGAAAAACTTGTGATCCCGATTGATTAATGATGACTTTTAAGTGGCTGTAAACTTTTAGCAATTTCGTTGGATAGAAAATTTTTCTTTCCAATAAAGCATAGTGTAATAATAGAATTAATAATTCAGACGAGAACAAAGTTCAAAAAAGTTTTTGTCGCCTAGAAGGGTTAATGAAAGACCATTATAAACAGTGTAAAAAAATTTCGAAATTTTTGAGAAAAGCATAAGGGAGGGGGAATTAGGAAAATTTATTTCATTTATCGTATTTTGGGAGGGATCAATTGACTCTTTGATCACTCCGGAGACTCTTTGATCATTCCTCTCTATGTGATTACTGCGTGCCACAAAACGGTAAAGTATGAAACTATTTACTTTTTAAAAATGAATTCAATTTAACTTTTATAGGGTGTATGTAAAATTCCGAAACACTTTGAAATTTCATGCTAGACCATGTAGAAAATTTTTATTCAAACAATTTATGAACGAACATGTTGCTCGTCGGTCAGATGTCCGGTGTTGTACATAATCCTATTTTTTAATAATCCTGTGATTCACAGGATTAAATATGTAATTCTGTGATTTGGCTAGATAATCCTGTGATTCACAGTATTACATATATAATCTTGTGATTATCATATGAGTATGTGGGGTGAGTTAGTTACCCCCTGATGTGTTTAATCCTAAAATTTTTAAAATTGCAATTGGTTAATTATTGGCGCCTAAAAATATAGGAAAGAATGCACCGCATAAAAAATTTTTCCACACATTTTCAAGTATCGAAAAATCATTTAGAAAAAGTGATTCATAAAAAGCGAAGTTATACAAAGTTGTCCGGCATGATCTCAGGAAGCCGCATCGTTCATGACATATATGGAGTTGTCTTTGCAGCTACTGCCTCGCTCAACCCAAGCTTGAGGTCTTGGGTTACCGTATTCTCTCTAATAGAAGCACCGGTGCTTCTATTTTTCAATCTCTCCGGCAGGGGGTGCTTCAAATAGAAGAGGTGCTTCTTTTTTCAATTTAAATTTTGAAAAAGTGCAAACAAACTTGAAACTAACAAAATGAGAAAAAGTAGATCATAAACGAAAAAAATATATCCTCCTTATACAGATTTTCTTGTTAAGACAAAATTTATGGGGGGGGGTGCTTCAATTAGAGGGGTGCTTCTATTAGAGAGAATACGGTATATCAAAGACTAGCATGACATTACTTACCAAAACATTACATGAGTCAATCCAAGACGATAGGCCTAGCTACGACCTTGGAGGGGAGGGAGCTCTTATTTCGACCAATTTTTTTAGATCTATTTTTAAAATTATTTTCTTACTCCTTATAGTAAACCACAAGACAAATTTATGAATTTAAATTTCTAGAAAATTTATATGAACCTAATATAGTTATATGGATTTTTATACACATCCTAATTTTTACGTCAATTTTGCAAGTATCACTAATTTTTTTGACTATCGAGCGAGCCTTACCAATCAATTTTATTACTTCTTACTCAAAGTTTCATCAACATAGACTTTTTTGTTTTATGATAATTTTTATGATTATTAATTCAGGGATAAATGTTGCTTTCCATTTGGCAGATTTTTATGAATTTTATAACAAAGGTATATTTCTTAATGATATATATAATGTCAATAAAAAATTACGATTTTTCGAGCAAATTTTTGCAACAATTTTACTCGAAATTTGCAAAACAACACTCTAGGGATTTGTATCCTAGGGTGGATGAGTGGCTCGGCAAAAAAACAATAATTTTTTAAAATAACCATATATGGCTGCTTCAATGCGATAAATCCTTTGTAGAAATTTGCAGAATCTTGAAAACGCATCCCTAACTATAATTCAGTTAAAAAATCGATTTTTGACCCCATAGATGATTTTTTATCGGGAAAGTGATATTCTACAAAGTTATTCCCCACGAAATTTCACGAAGAAACGATACCTCGTTGAAGATTTTGACCGAGAGGAAAAAAGTTATGGCCATTTTTATGCAAATTTCTATGAAAAGCCTATGTTTTATCGAAGAAAATTGATTTTTTCGAAAAAATGATTTTTCCTCAATAAAGCGTCACATCATTTTCTTTAGGCCACTTTTCTAAGACTATTAGAGCACAAGATAAAAAATTTGACCGTGCAGATTTTTTTATTTGCTGGAAAAAAAGACCCACCAAAAGTATCTGCCAAAAGATAACGAAAAAACCTTAAAAATGAGCGTAGGAACCCCCAAAAACAAAACAAACGTACGCATTCTCGGAGGTGATGCGTTGATTTTCTAATGAGCAACTTGATTATTACTATTTAGGCACACACCAAATATGATTATAGCCGAGTAAGTATGGATTTATAAAAACTATATAAGGGGTATTAAAAAACCGGAATTTTGTCATTTTAAGCTAATTTTAAATTCTTATCAAAATGACCATATAGGGGTTTTTCCATGTGAGAAATCGATTACGCGCAATAAAAATATTGAAAATGCTTTCCTGACCTTAATTAGTCAAACAACTAAAAAATTGCAAAAAATCGATTTTTTAAAGTTTATTCAGGGACAGAAAAGCGTTCTTCTCAAGATTTTTCATTGCGCACAATCGATTCCACGCATTAAAAGCTCTATAGGGCAAAAATTTTGGTGAAATTTAAAAAGTCGAATATTTTTGAAAAAAATCGCTCAAAAATGCGGTTGTTATTCATTCTGTATAATTATTTAACTGTAAAAAGTTAATTTTCTAAACAAGATTATCATCACTTAATGGGATATATTAATGATTTTGAGGATGAGTAAAACTGAAAGCACAGCAATTGATTGTCTACTTATTAAAACTTAGAAGTTCAATGAAATCTCAAAAATAAAATACCTCAACAAACATATTATTTTTTTCTGAATATTTTAATGTTTTAAATTGTATAGGGTGGTTAAAAAACGGATTTTTGTAATTTTTTTAGCAACATTTTTTCTCCAAAAATAAATTTTAAAATTATTTTTCCAAAATAACCCTAAAGGGAGATTTTATATGCAAGAAATCATTGCGCGCATTGCAGATCTTTAAAAAAGGACATGATTATTACTTGCTTAGTCAGGTACTTACTTCTCCGAATTAACAAAAAAACTAAAAATATCGCAAAAATCCTGTCTTTTGTGCTGAATCATGATAAGAGAACTCTTCGGTTTTAAAGGTTCTGCAAAACCTCGAAAAATCGCAAAATTCAGGTTTCGTGGGGTCCCTGTAACATAAAGTATTATAAAAATTTTAAAAACAATTAAATTACAGCCAATTGTGTCAACACTTAATTGTAATTTGTCAATAGTTAAAATTGACATTAAAATAAATTCGTTATTAATTGTATGTCCGATTAGCTTGCGAAAAAATCGGAAAATTTTTTGTTGCTTTTAGAAATATGGAAATATTTTATGGAAGATAAAAAGGGGTATATTTAAAATAATATTATTAAATAGTAAAATGTTATAATTTTTTCTTGCATATATAATAGCAATATGTGGTTACGGAGTCATCAAACCATTTCCGTTGGTGAGTATCATAGTCACTTATAAGCACGCCAACTTCATTATCTCTATACTGATTTGGTTGACCAGTCTTCCAATTTGTGAATTTTGTTTCTACTCCATCATCAATCCATCTCCATTTATTCCCAGTTTTGTCAAAATATAAACCTATCCACCACCAATAAAAACCATAATTCACTAAATAAGGTCATTTATACTTAAATTCCGGGGAGTAGCCATAACCATGGGCCAGGAGCGTAGCGAGGGAGGGGTCTAGGGAGGGGGGGGGGGAGTCAATTGCCACCCTCCCCGAAATCCGAAACTGAAAAAATATCCCTAATGGTCCACTTAAATTTTTGTCAAAAGTTTTTGATAATTTTTTTCAACAATTCTAATGTACCCCTATTATGATATTTCATTAAAAAAATGTCCAAAAATGTCCATTTTTTCAACAAAAATCGTAATTTTCTGAGCATTTTCAGCTTAAAAAATGCCGTTTCCGAAAAAATTTCGATCTTACGGCGGTATTTTGTTTTTTTTTTTTTTTTTTTTTTAAATGAGAATTTTCAATAAAAATTTCGACGCGCAGAGCAAGTCGGCAAAAAACGTCGCCAAGTATAAAAATTTTTTTTTAATGACCCTCGAAACTGGATCCTAGTTACATGCCTGCCAGTGGCTACTGTGTAAAAAATAATACCTTTAGACATAAAATCATTTTCTTCTTGGCTATGAATTGATGTTAAATTGGAATTTTTACTTATACATCTCTGTTTTGCTGTAGTCCAATTAACTGCTTCTTTATAAAACTAAATAAATGTTGTAAGTAAAAACGAGAGAATGCAGAAATAAACCATTTGGATTCTATATAAATGTATGAAACATTTGAAATGTATGAAACAATTGAAACATTTTTAGTATGTATCAACCGATCGCGTTTTTGAAAATTTTCTTGTATTTTTACGTTTTTTATTTAAAAATATAGTCTCTAATGTTTTTTCATTGTTAGATCACACATGCGTTGGTCTGTCTTTTTGACAGACCAAGATCGTGCCAATGGGCCAGGGTCGTGCCTTGTGCAGAGGGGAGGGTCGTGCCCCCATAATTTTTCTCCAAAAATGACCAACTTTACCAATTTTTTACTAAAAACGTCATTTATAAGCATGTTTAGCTTAAAATCAAGCTTTTTACGATAAAAAATCGATTATTTTTATGAAAAAAAAATGCGATTTTTCACTAATTTTTAGGTTATAAACCTTCTTTGTCGCCGCGATCCGCGCGGTGGCCGAATTTTTTTGCTTCATTTTGGCCCTTCCAGAATTTTTTTCTAGAGTCACCTATGAATGGTCGTGCCAAATTTCCAAAAATTTATAGACTACGCGCCCATGTAAGATTACAAAAAACTTTTATTTATGTAACCCCTGGAGGCCTGACAAAAATTTTGGTGTATATGACTATTTTGAGTCATCTGATTACGATTATTCCAAAATAAAAATAGGTTTCATGACTTTTCGAGCTAGTGGTCTGCGAACATTAGCACATCCTGAAAAATACATGCAAATAGTAAAATGAACATATAAGACTCCTAAAATTAAAAGTTTTGAGGAGGTCAAAAAAAGAGAAAAAAAACTAAAACTCCTATTTTGATTTGTTTGCCAGAAAATTCAGTTAATGTTCAGCAGAATTTTACCAAAATTGACCAATGAAGTGACCCATTTCAATGGTCGAAATCCAAATCTTTGGAAAGTTTTGGATTTCGACCATTGAAATGAGTCACTTCATTGGTAAATTTTGATAAAATTCTGCTCGAAAATTCGAAAAAAAAATTTTTTCGGTCTCTAATTTCTATTACCATGTGTAAAAATGGCTAAAAAATTGAAGTTTCTCAGATTTTTTCGAAACCACGCTAGAAATGTTCTCCATATTGAAATGCATCTGCCAAAAAGAAATTTTGGCCGAAAAAAATTATCCTGGGTATTTTAGGGGGGTTAGAAAATTCAAAAAATACACGTAAAATCGATGGTACTGAGCTTCGGACATGGTTTTGAATTTTTTAAAAATCGAATTTTGACTCGAAATGACTTTTGAAAACTTTCCTATGCGTTCATCTCACTAAATAAATTCAAATTGGAGCGCTCTCAAAACGCTCTCGAACTCTATATGGTCGTTTTTCCGGTGCAAAACTCTATCTTATATCATTTTCGCTTCGATACACACTTATTTCCCTGAATCAGAGTCACGGGAGCGTTTTTACGCTTCGGGAATGCGCGCAATCGATTCTCCGCAT
>JAQGBS010001910.1:0-14323 GCA_034698545.1 Acrobeloides obliquus
TCGATGCTTTTTTTATTTTATGTTGTTCCCAACTTTTATTGGCGGTTGGTTCAATCAAACTTGTCGAAGGCGTGCTTATTTTCCAACTAGATGATTGACCACGGTTCATACGCTGGCTTTGTTGTGTTCTTTGCAAATGAGTTTCATCTATGCGTATGCGTTTTTGGGTGTTCGAGGAGGTCCGACTAGATGTTTGGAGACTTTCTTCAACTGTTCTAGTATTTCTTTTTCGTGGGTTCGTGACGTGACTGAAAAATTGGGTAAGAAAACCAAACAGAGTACGCAGCCCGATAGATTATTTGTTATATTCATCTGTTACTGGATGAAAATTTTACATCAACACATTTTCGAATCAAGCCGAGCGTCCATTTTTTGGGTTTCGGAGATTCTTTAGCTAGCACTTTTTTCTTTCTTTATACACTGTGAAACATAAAACCTATTCCACTTTTGTAAGTCACAGAAAAAAATATTTTACAACAAAAAAACACAATAAAAAAAACATTTTTAGTCAAAAAAATTTCCGTCAGGTGTACAAGACCGCCGAGAAAATCGATTTTTTTAAATGGAATAAGTTTTATTTCTCACAGTGTATAAGTGTGGGAGAACCTTCTCTATCAGTGTCCATTTTTCAGGTTATACAATTCAACAAAGTGTAACACAAATTTTCATTGTCATATAGAAGAGGCCCAAAATAAAATCAAAAGCGTACCGCAAAAGATCTTTTAAATCAACAATTTCTTCCTGATCGTATCCATTATAGAGGACCTTACAGGTCTTTCTCTTTTCATCAATTGAAATTATTGTTGCCGGATACCATTTTCCTTCGTATGGTGCCATACACAAATCGTTGGGCTTCCACTAAAAAAAACAGTAAAGCATAAGATAACAGTTTTACTTGGTCTCCAGTGCTCGAGTCAACACTTTCTCGGCGTTTCGAACTTGATTCGGCGGTACTGGCATTCAATGAAGAAGTACTTCCACTGGTTCGAATTTTGTCCTAAAAATGTTGAAAAATTAAAAAAAGCGAAAAATTCAGACTTACATAAGTTTTCTCGATGGACTTCTCATACATTCGAATAAGTGCCGAATCATCCCAGATCTCTTCGTTTTCAGTTTTTGCGTCCTTCTACAAATGTAATCATATATATATGAGTAATTTTATGAGGGGAATCGGATGCACGCATTCCCGAACCCTGAAAATTCTTCCCTGATTCAGGGAAGGGATTATGTGTAATGAAGTGAAAATGAACTAAAATTCGAAATTTCGCAGGGAAATCAGCTTTCTAGGGATGTTTCTAGGCGGGGAATCAATTGCGCGCATTATCAAAGCATGAAAATGCTTGCTTGACCCTGATCCCTAGGAATTTAGGAAACTAAGTATATTGCGCCTAAGTACGTAGGCACCTAAGGATTAGGGTCAAGCATTTTCATGCTTTGATAATGCACGCAATCGATTCCCCGCCTAGAAACATCCCTAGAAAGCTGGTTTCCCTGCGAAAATTCGAATTTTAGTTCATTTTTACTTCATTACACATAATCCCTTCCCTGAATCAGGCTCAAGGAAGCATTTTCAGGGTTCGGGAATGATCGCAATTGAATCCCCCGTATAAAATTACCCCTATAGGGGGTCATTTTCAGAGGAAAAAATTCACTTTATTTTGGGTCTCTCTCTTTTAAGAGTATCAGATAGACAATTAAAAATAACACTTTGTGTCATTTCACGAAAATATATATTTATGGGTCAAAACAGGGTGATTTATATTCGTTGAGGAAATTCCGTTGAGAAACGTCTTAGTCTTTATTTTTTTATATCTGACCAAACAAGTGCTGGTTACAACAATTCATCCTTCAAAAACTTACTCGACTAAACAGTACAGATCCTTTACTCATCGAAACTCTCTTTCTTTATAACAAGAACACTAAATTAATCGCCATTAATAACTTCAATGGTATATAAACAAAATGTAATGGTGAATTTCTCAAATCACAATTTGTAACAAACAATTTTAAATTCTTGGTACTACTAAGCAATAGCCGCCGCAAACGACAGGGCTATTTTTCAACAAAAAAATTTTCATAAATTTTCTTTAAAAAAACATATATGGGTGTTTCGATGCGGGGAAACCAAAAAACATACTTCCGATATCTACGTTTTTTGGATTTCTCGCATCGAAAAGCCCATATAGGGGTTTTTTTTAGAAAATTTTAAGAAAAATTTTTTTCGGAAAAATAGCCCTGCCATTTGCGGCAACTAATGTTTAGTTAGTAACAGGAAAGTACTCCAAATCCTTTTATTTCAACATTTATTTTCGAGACGAGAAATAAATTCTTGAATTACATTGAGAGTATAAATAGAGTAGAATGGAGGTCTTAAATCAATCAATAAAAAATGTTTTAGATCAAACTTATGAACTCAAATCAATCTAATAGCACTTTTTAAAATAAGTCAAATTTTTTTTGTTAAAAAATTCACAACTTGCAAAGGAAATACACTAAGTTTAACATTTCATACAGAGAGATTCACTACGACTAATCAAAAATACAATAAAATAATAATAAAAATAGGATAAAATATTTTTCAAAATAGTCCATAAATTCGAATTCTAACGTCGCTTTTCATCGTTGCCCTTCCAGAGATAATAACTAAGCACTGTGTGGAAACCGGTCCACAAGCTGAAAAATAATGAGTTAAAATAAAAACAGAGGTTGAACTTCAAGTTCAAATTTTTCTAACATTTGAAAACTAAAGTATCTGCCCACCCCTCCCTCCAAATCTACACTAACATACCAATATGGAATCAAATAATATGAGGACGGTCGATCAATATTATAGTATGTAATAGCAGTTGCAATAGCAGTGAGAGACACCAAAAGCGTATTGAAATAAAGCTAAAAATATAAATTTTACAAAGTACTGGGAGGCCGAGCGCTCAATATGGCCCAAAATTTAGAAACCGAAATTTAGAAAAACAAAATTTAGAAACCCGAAATTTAGATGCATCGAAAAACCTTGAAAACGCTTCCCCAAATATCAGATTTTTTGAAAAATTTTCGCCAAAAACGCAAAACTACGATTTTTTGGCGCACTCAATATAGTAACGTTGTACTACAACTTTAAAAATCGTAGTTTTGCGTTTTTTTGGGAAAAATTTTCAAAAAATTTGATATTTGAAGCGTTTTCGATGTGTGCAATCGATTTCTCGCATGAAAATACCCCAATTTTGAGGGCAGCGCTCGGGGGACTTAGCCATCATCAGGTCCTTCTCTCCACCCGTTTTTGTCCACCTATGGTATACATTCCATAAAACATACCAATCTAACGTTGCGATTTTTTACATGGACAAGTGCACCAAGACTTAATGCCATATTTGAGCCAAAAAGGGCCATAGCAGCTGTGGTATCGGTATAATCGAAACCTTAAAAAGAAATTAGCTTGTATAAGAAACTTTTTACAAAAAAATATACCTCCTCCATACTTGAAGACACGGTAAGTAGCATAACCCAATGGGAGCATAGTGGCTACGTCCACAACACTACATGCTGAAATGTTAGAGGGTGCCCAGTTAGGCCGACGAAGAGTCTAAAAACATAAATGATTTTAGGAAAATGAACTGGAATCTTTTTCTCTGGCGTATAAAAGTGAGTACTATTCTACTTTGATGGACGCAAATTTTTAGAACCCCACACTCAAAAAGTTGTGTAAAAAATCAAGTATCTAGAGAGAATATTTTCAAAGTTTTTGATATAATTGCAAGCACTTGAGTTAAAATCCTTCAAATCTTACAGTTTTTGCGTCAGTTTTCAATAACATGAGACGTATAACCAATCATTTTTGGAGATATTCAAGTCTGGGGGCCCCAATGAAGTGAAAAAATTTGAAATTTTGTTCCGGAAAATGACCCCTTTAGCGTAATTTTTAACGAGGAATTAATGCATCTAATCACCTCCAACCATTTTTGTGTTGATTTATCTCGATAAATCGCGCCAAATCCAGCTAATGCAACGCCTCCAGGAATCAACGATGTTAGAATCGCATTACGCGTATCAGCTTGAGTCCAAAAATACGGCATACTTCTTTTAAACTATGGCAATTTCTAAATCAACCGATTAATGTTTCACATGTGTTCATGGTGTGGAAAAAGTCTGACTCAAAACTTCAAAATGTTATACAAAATTTATGTTTTGAGCTTTTTCCATAATGCTTTTTGCATCGTGTTGAGTAAGGTTTCCAAGAAGTCCCAATAAAAAATCCGTAGTTTTTGAAATTTTCAGTTTTCGACCCCTTGGAGTCGAAAACTGAAATTTTCAAATCCCCTTTGGTTGGCTGTAGGATGTTTCGACAGAAATGGTTGTGAAAAGTTAATTTCGAAAAGTTATTTTTCGCCAGCAGTAATATAGATCATGGTTATTGTTTGAAGAACGCTTGTAATGCAAGTAGTCGTTCACTGCGAGCATAAGTCCTTTTCTCTTTGACGATACAAATTCAAACTTAACAGGTTTAGTTTTTTTTCGAAATTTTGTAAACATTCTACAGCCCTTTGGTTTTGTGTCAAAAATTCGAAAAATCAGAAAAGCATTTTCAGGCTTCGGGAATGCGCACAATCAATTCCTCGCATTGAAGATCCCCCACCCCCCCCCCCACACATAGATAGTTTGCAACATTTTTCTTGACGGAGTAAGACTTTTTCTCGTGTTGAACACAAGTTTTTTTAATCACAACATCCAAAGATAATATTTACGTTAAAAACGCCAGCATTCCATTAAAAAAACAAAAAACTAAGCTTTATTTAATAACACAAAGTCCAAAAAAATTTAGTTTTTGAATAAACACAGGTGATAAACTGTTGAAAAAAATATAATAAAATAGCAAATATTTACAACTTTTTATTTATTGATTTATTCACGAGCTGTACCTTCGTTTTTCTTCCACAAGTTATATGATAAGATTGTTCCAAAAAGTGTCCAAAGACTGAAAAACAAGGTCTTAAAAGTTATCATAAAATTTGATTTACATACCAGTATGGAATCCAACAATATCCAGAATTCGCGTCAATCTTGCCATATAAGTAAGCTGCACCGAGCGCCGTGACTGAGAGGAACAATTTGTTCAAATGAAGCTAAAAGATCATAATTTGCAAGATAGCTACAAAAACTATCCAAAAACCTACACATTTAAGATCACGTTGACTCAAACAGTAAGCTTTGCCAAGATAGAACAACATATTTGCACCGAAAAAACCCATAGCGATTTGCGTGTCATGATAATCAAAACCTAATCAAGCAAAGTAAAAATAAGTGGAAAAGCCGACAGTATACTTACCTCCACCGGTTTTGAACGTCTTGTATGTCGCATAACCAAGCGGTGCCATTGTCAAAAAATCGCCCATACAACAAGCCGATTTTAAGTCCCGTGGAGCCCAATCTGGCTTTCGGAGCGACTAAAAACATCCAATTATTTTTTCTCAAGTTAACCAAATTCCCGCATATCGCTGGAATGTTAAGGTTCAAAACTATGAAAACTGCAAAATTTTCAGTTAAAAAACCCAGTGGCATAACAAAGGAGTGGAGAGAGTGCAAGTGCACTCTTGTCCCAGGCCGAAGGGTCGGAATTTCGGTACTACTTCGGATTAGCTACCCAAAGTGACAGGGTACTGGAACTGAAAAAAAATTTTTAAATTTTTTTCAAAAATGACCTGAGTACCAGCAACTAATCAAAATTGAAGACTTACATTAAGCCACGTGCCCAATTGACGATCACCAGAGCAAATCATATGTCCCGTCATATATGCACCAAAAGGAATGAGAGACGTATAAATCGCACCTTTAGTATCAGAAGTTGTCCAAAGAAACGGCATTCTAGATGATTTAACAACAGAATTGATAGCACGATCTTAAAAGTATGCTTTTTGTTACTGTCTTAAAAATTTTTTTAAAAATCTAATAAGTTTTTAAAAATCTAATCTATATTAGTGTTCGATCCCGGATGTAAGTAGACCTCTTGACAGGGATGGGATTTTTCGGCTCTAGGACTTTTAACAACGATCGATTTTCTCCACTTTCCCATGGTTAAAATCAAAAAATTTCTCCAGAATGTTGAAATTTCAAATTTTTTACAAGGAGTAAAAAAATTCGATTTTTCTTTAAAAATCAAGAGATGTTTGTGAAAATGCATTTTTGACCCTGATTCAGGGACAATTTATATATATTTTTTTATATGTTTTCATGCTTAAAAATGGGCATCTATACTTTTTCTAACTTTTTTTCTAATATACTTTTTCTAACTTTTTTTTCCAAGGCAAAATCAAATCGACTCAGGTGGGATTCGAACCCGCGGGGGTCCATTTTTTTCAAAAACGACCAAAAATATTTTTTTTCGTGTCAAAAATATTTTTTTCACGTAGATAGCCCCTCTGTTTGGAATAAAATTCTTTTTGAAAAAATTTTCCTAACCCCCGGATTCGAGGAAAAAAAAAGTTAGAAAAAGTATACTTTTAAAAAACAGTTAGAAAAAGTACGTTAGAAAAAGTATGTTAGAAAAAGTATATTAGAAAAAGTATGTTAGAAAAAAAGTTAGAAAAAGTATAGATGCCATTTTTCTTGCACGGTGGTCCAAACAGTGAAAAACTCGGTGTTTTTTGTGTTTAAAACTGATCAATATCGCTGCTATGCCGAATCATTTTCAACTATTTTTGAACAAATTTGAGAGTGTACCGGGAAACTGAGCGCCTCTGGCATTCGCAGAGTATTCGAAAGTGACTCCGAGCGGCATATGTACTTACAGCACGGCGTGACAAAGTGTGACCAAAAATGGGATCCAGTAAAAAACATGGAAAAAAGGAGTCAACCAAGTGTTAATAACACATTTATAACGACAATTCTGGAGAAATCTTTTTTAGATTTTCCCAGCCAAAAAAGATTTCGCCAGAATTCCCCCGGGGAAATCCCAACCCTGTACACCAGGTCTTATTCTATTTCTATCATTGTTGTATATCACGGTTGGTAGACCGAAACTGACATTTCGAAAATTTAATAGAAAAACAACGTAAGTTTTCGAAATGTCAATTTTCGAAACGTCTACCAACCTATATCACGGCGGACCCAAGTGTGCAAAAAAAACACCCCCAAATCCGACTGAAAAATGTTTCTTTCGCTGCTAATCACTCATTACAAAAGGTTTCATTCAATTTCCTTTGCACTTTTCCACCGTTTTTGGACATGGGAAACACGATAAAAAGGTTTCATTCAAAAATTCGAAACTTTGAAAATTTCAACCTCTTGGTCCCCCAAGAGGCCCCTTGGGGGGGGGACCAAGGGGTTGAAAATTTCAAAGTTTCGAATTTTTGAATGAAACCTTTTTTATCGTGTTTCCCATGCCCAAAAACGGTGGAAAAGTGCAAAGGAAATTATTCCGGACTCCCAAAACTTCGATTTTTGGCCATGATGGTTTTTAGATCAAAAAGCGTTTTTAGCCTATTTCTATTTTCTTTCGAGCCAAAATCAAAAAACAATGGCACTTTTCTATAGTAAATTGGGGTCAGGAAATCGATTGCCGATGTTATTTTCCGAATTTGAAATTATCCTGTGTGTTTATTACAAAAAAAGGCAGCTTGTCCCCGAACTTTTGCCCCTCTTCCCTGATAATACGTTTTTGAGCGTTTTTACGGATTTCCCATTTTTTGCACATTTTTGTGCGCCGTGACAATGAAACTTTATTGTCTAAATTTTTTTTATTAGAATGTCCTCAAGTCGTTGTTTTCCATCAGCATCAAAAAATCCTCTTCCACCTTCAACAATTTTGGAGCGGAAAAAAGTTCCCATTAACGTGAATCAAAAATGGTTTCATCCTTTCCAGAAGTTTTCATATCTTTTATTAGAGAATGTCAAGTGGCCTGTTTTGTAAGTTCAACAAGTCCGTTTTGTTTTAATTTTTTGACGTAAATTTTCAAGGGATACGAAAAAAGCTCGAGCTAGTCAACTGATTCAACCAGGGAAAAAGAGTAATGAGAATAACGGATCTGTGTCTATCCGGTTAATTCCGGTGTTTTTAAATTCGAGTTGTAGCGATGTAGTCAAGGATCCTAGGCAACCTCGATTAAAAGAAATGTAAGTTTTTATTCTTTTTTTACAGAGTGCCCCAGTGGCGTAGCCATACTCCAAGAATGAGACTAACCTTTCAAAAGATCTTTTTACCTTGGTCCCCATTATCGAAAATTTTTCAAAATTTTGTGCAAAAACATAAGGGGATGCCCTTATGATTTACCTTTACTTTCTTTTTTTCAGTGTTGAACCTTTCCCAATGAAAATTCGGCAGCAATTCCTGCTCTCTTCAAGCAACCCTCCATCTATTCTAGAAGCTCTTTCGCCAGAAGTTACTGTTATTGACCGCGAAATTTATCTTCAACCTGAAGAGTCTATGAGTATTTCGACAAGCGGATCTATTGATACTGTTAAAATCAAGGCAGTAGAAAAAATGCGAAGGCCTACGTTAGTTAATTTTTTACTTTTATGAAATTTTATTCAATCAAATTTTCAGTCTAACTCAGCTTTTCCAAGAAGAAATCATGAGTCGAGCCAAATCGAATGAAAACAATCTGCCGAACCCTGTGATTCACAAGGAATATTCTAGAACCATCATTTTCCCGCTTCAACATAGAGAAGTCGATTATGAGAAAGTGCGAATGAACAGATTCTGTGATCCGAGAGGAGATCGCCAACTTCTGGAATCGTTGAAGAAAGATACACAGTCTTTGATGCTTCACTTATCATTTTCTGGTGCTAGGATTGCTAGAAAGGTGGGAACTATTATCCCACTGAACGTGAAATTTTTCGAAAAAAAATGTTTTTCATCTGGAATTGACTCCTCCGGTAATTTTATGCGGAGAATCCGAATTTCATCAAATTTCCGAGACCTGAAAATCTTTTCCCGAATCAAGAAAAGGCTATTTATAGACGTAGGGCCAAATTTTTGACAAGAATTTCTCTATTGTCTAACATCAGTGTACCAACAACTCGTCAACCAGAAGGTTGTACGAAGAGTAGAATTGGCTGTGTAATATATTAGGACATAATTGATATTTATCTATTTGCTTGTTTATTTTCTGTTATCATTTACTTGGTTGTAATTGGTCTTGTAGACTGTAACCAAGGTACAATAAAATTATCTTTTTCAAACTTATCAAAGACAATAAATTTAGTGAAATGATCTCTTACCAAATTTTTACATGTTATCTTTACTGTGTCGCTTTTTTCTTACACTATGTTGTGCAATGATGATTTGGTTTTGTCCATTTTTGTTTGTGGCATCTTTACCTTGTCGCTTTTTTCTTACATTATGCTTGAAATTCGATTTTGGTTATTTTTGTTTGTGTGTGATTCTTGTCAAAAACCTGGCCCCACGTCGTATAAATAGCCTTTTCTTGAGATTTTCAGGTATCGAAAATGTGAAATTCTGATTCCCTGTATAAAATTATCCCTAGATGGATCAATTTCAGATGATGAAAGAAATTTGTTTCGAAAAATTTCATATTCATAAATGTACCTAATCGATACTAGTTCCGAAAGGTGGAACTTTTTTAAATCCAACATCTTTTTTTCAGACAGCTACCGCTCCATTAATCGACCACAACCAGCGATTATTAAATTACAAAGAAATAGTCAAGCGAAGAGTGTATGGTCGATTTGCCGACATTGTGAAGGACCGAGAGACGAGAGAGCGCTTCAATAGACGTACTTCGAGAACAAATGGGCGTGCTTTGGTCTCGTATGTGGATTTTTTACTACTATCTTAGAAAAGCATTGAACATTTCCAGGCTCGATGAAGCCCACCGTCGAAGCCGTTCGAATTCTATTGCTTCGAGTTCTCTGGAGAGCTTTTCTCGATCCGAATCTTCTAGTGATCAATGGATTTCACGAAAACGCCGCCGCCGTTCCTCGTCGTATGATAGCGATTCGGGTTCAGATTACCGTCAGAGAAGAGCCAAGAGGAATAAACGAGATAATTTCTATGACGAGGAAAGAGATGAAACACCATCCCAATATATTAGGTTGTTTCATAAGTATCTGCAAAAAAATATATCTAAAATCGGCATTTTTCACTCTTCGATGAAATTTTTTCATTAGTAGTAAAGAGTGTATGCTGAATACGATCCAATCGGTCTTTTTGAATGAAAATCACGTTTTTGTGCAAATATACAGACTTTTCAAAAAAATTGGTTTTCAAGGAGGTAGTATTAATAAGAAAAATGTTGATATCTGGCTATAGAAGTCGATTTTTGACAAAATTTTCTATCTTACTAGGGTTTTCCTAGACAGAGAATTGATTGCACGCATTTTCGAGGCATGAAAAAATTTATCCGAAGCGATTTTGTTTAGAAAGCCTTTTTTGGGAGTATACCCTTGTAGAGATGCCTTCCAGTTGTCAAAATCGAAAAATTCTTTCAGATTCGAATTCTCCATGCCGAACCCCCCCCCCCCTGAATACAAAATTTCAGCCAATTTGGAGAACTTTTCGAAAATTCAACATCCTTAAAAACCACGATTTTTTGAAAAGTCTGAATATTGGTACGAAAACATGAGTTTTGTTCAAAAAGATCGATTGGATTGTATTCAGCACACTATTTACTACTACTGAAAAAAATTTCATCGAAAAAGAGTGAAAAATGTCGATTTTAGATGTATTTTTTGGGCCGCAGATATTTATGAAATAACGTAATTTATTAGTCAGTGGTTGGACTTGGCTATTATGTCATTCGCTCCGGGTTCAATTGATGCTCTTGGAGATGTATGTGATGATTTCTAGACTACAGGGTGCGCAAAAAGTTTTACATCACTAAGATATGCGCTATACACTCGGTATTAAGCGATTATGTTTTATGAAATCAAGTAATAAATACAACAAATTAACCAATCTAACAGGAAAAATAGGCTATATCTCAAAATATCCGCCGTTTGCCTTGATACAGGCCTTCAAACGGTTCGGAATATCGTCCAGCGGCACGCAGGGTTTCCAGCGGAATTTCGCCCCAGGCTTTGACCAGAGCAGCTTTCAGGGATTCCAAATTTTTGTGTGGTGTAGCGCAGACATTGACCCCCAACATTTTCCCTGCAAATTCCATGCGTCGGATCGTCCAAAGGTCGGCGCATCCGCAATCTGTGATGGTATGGGGCGGCATCACCTCTGATGGCAAGACACCAATGGTTTTCGTGGATCCCGGCGTCAAAGTCAACCAGAAGTATTACCGCGAGCGAATCCTGCGAGACATCGTGAAACCTTGGGCCGAAAGACACTTCGCAGGACGGAATTGGATTTTCCAGCAGGACTCGGCACCGGCCCACAAAGCAAAAAAGGCCCAGCAGTTGTGTCGCGACAATTTCCCCGATTTTATCAGCACAGAAGAATGGCTCGCCAACTCGCCAGATGAGAACCCAATGGACTTCACGATTTGGGGAATCTTGAAGGCCAATGTCTGCGCTACACCACACAAAAATTTGGAATCCCTGAAAGCGGCTCTGGTCAAAGCCTGGGGCGAAATTCCGCTGAAAACCCTGCGTGCCGCTGGACGATATTCCGAACCGTTTGAAGGCCTGTATCAAGGCAAACGGCGGATATTTTGAGATATAGCCTATTTTTCCTGTTAGATTGGTTAATTTGTTGTATTTATTACTTGATTTCATAAAACATAATCGCTTAATACCGAGTGTATAGCGCGTATCTTAGTGATGTAAAACTTTTTGCGCACCCTGTATATATTTTAGTATTATTTAAAAAAAGTTATATCATTTTGATGAAAAAGTGGGAAATGGGTCCTTTCACTAAAATGCCGATATCTCCGTACGGTTGTCTTGCAAATTGTGCAAAGCTAGAATTTTCAGAAGGACATTAGCTCTATCTTTTGGGCGACCCTACATCTCGCCCAAATCAGCTCGGCCAAACGACATCTCGCCCAAACTACAACTCGGCCAAAATACTTTTCGCTTATACCAATCGACTCTACTCGATGAGAGGAGTATTTTGGTCAAGTTGTAGTTTGGGCGAGTTGTATTTTGGCCTAGTTGTAGTTTGGGCGAGTTGTGTTTTGGCCGAGTTGTAGTTTGGGCGAGATGTCATTTAGCCGAGTTGTAGTTTAGGCGAGTTGTATTTTGGCCGAGTTGTAGTTTGGGCAAGATGTCGTTTGGCCGAGTTGTAGCTTGGGCGTGATGTCGTTTGGCCGAGCTGATTTTGGGCGAGATGTAGGGTCGCCATCTTTTGGCCCAAAAATTACAAGAGGGCGCAGAAGTCTTGGCCTAGAATGCAAAAAGTTCTGGCCTAGAGTGCAAAAAGTCTTGTCCATGTAAAAAAGATATAGGGTAAAAACGCTTTCTTATCCAAATGAACCCCCATGGCCGATTCGACTTTTTCTGCAGTCAAAATCAAAAAATTCTTTTGGATTTTAGTTCTTCATGTCGAGAAACCTCCGATTACAAAAAATCAGCCGGTTTGGTAATTTTTTTTGTTGAAAATTCGAATTTTTGATGTTTTATAAATTTTTATATGTGGAAAACATGATTATGAGATGTTTTAAGCATGAAAAATTCCTGGGAATTTTCTTGCTTTTGACTAGTATTGAAGCACATTTGATGTAGTAAATAGCATATAAAACGCATTTTTCAGATGCCTGTCAACTTTGTGATGCCAAAAGATTCAATTCCTTATCAGCGAACGGATTTCAACATCACCTATATGCGCTATAGCCATCTAATGCTGAGAAACATTTATACATTAAGTGAAAAGCTAAGAGAGAAAATAAAGCGGCGAAACCAGTGTGCCCTATTCTTCGGGCCTGTGTTGAAAGAAGTCGGTCTCTTGCACAAGAAATATGTGGAGAATTTCCGAAATGGGCAAAAGAATACCATCCGAAGATTTGGGGATTGGATGGACAGGATTTTGGGCGACGATAGAAATCGGTTCTTTCTTAGAGGATTTCGAAAGTTGAAGCAAACCGCAGTGGACGAAGCAATTGAGAAAAAATCCGAAGTTTCGAAGGAAGAAGCGCTTATTTGGTCATTGTTGTATGTGAACTTGTCGCATTTATTTGAAGAAGCAGGTGCGTAGAATTCAGCGGGTGCTGAATAGTGATGTGTCGAAATTCATGATTTCTGATTATGGTGCCCAAATTTCGATAAATCGAAGCGAATTTTTCATAAAAATTCATCTCATTTTCGCCAATAATCACTAAAATTTTTCATTATTTCCATTAAAAATGTCAATTTTTCATCATTTTTCATCAAAAATCACCAAAATTTCTTCATTATTTCCATTAAAAATGTCAAATTTTCATCATTTTTCACCAATAATCACCAAAAGTTCTTCATTATTTCCACTAAAAATGCTCAAAATTGTCAATTTTAAGGGGAAGAATTTTCAGATTTTTCTTGGCTGTGGAAAATTTTGATACTTTTTTTGGCAAATTTCTCATTTTTCTTCCCCGAAAGATAAAAATTTTTAAGTTTGATGGGGGGGAGGATTTCTCCTGATCTCCCACCCAATTACGACGCTGCCCATGATAATTGGTGGTGTCTCAAAGCTGTTGAGTATTTTATAAACCAATTTTTAGAGCCACTAACAAAAGTAGTACCATCTGAGAAAATTGTTGAGCTGAAAACTTCGTCGAAAGAGGCCGAAAAAGCTAAGAAATATCATAGATAGAAATATATTTATAGTTTTATTTTTTTTATTTGTATATTATTTTTAGTCTAACTTTGCACTTAGGGCTGGAACGTTATCGTTATAGCAGAAATAATGGCCATATGTTGAACCAGTTCAACATATAGCCTCGGGAATCCGGTCTGAACCGGCCCTGGAATCGTCTAATCGCGATTTCTTCACGGTTATAACAGTCGCTAAGATACATTGTGGCTTGAACAATTTGTGTGTGGGAATGTGTTTTAATGCACACCCAAACTACGCTTCTTCGAGATCCTGGGGTCCCCATATAACGAACTCCAAAATTTTTCAATCTTCACTAAAAATATACAAAAATTTTCCATTTTTACATAAAAATTTTCCATTTTTTCACCAAAAATCGTTAATTTCTGAGCATTTTCAGCTTAAAAACAAGCATTTCTCAAAAAATTTTCGGCGCTAATTTTTACCTTAACTTAAGGATTTCACAAAATTTTACAAAAAAGTCCCAAATTTGACTTTTTTTCACCAAGACTCGTAATTTTCATAGCATTTTTAGCTTAAAAAAGTGGTTTTCAACAAAAAACATAGGTTAAAGGTGACGCGTGCCGGCACGTCACATTACGTCACATGTGACGTAGGCACATCTTGGCACATGTGCCC
>JAQGBS010001911.1:0-14320 GCA_034698545.1 Acrobeloides obliquus
TCAATTTTTTAAATTTTCATAAAATGAACATTGTAGCAATTTTTTATAGCTAAATGAGACGAATAAAATGACACCAAGTTTATCCAATTTGAACATTGTTTTGGGTTATTGAAACGAATTTCTGATTCATGTTTTCGTTTCAATAACCCAAAACAATGTTTAAATTGAATAATTTTGGTGTCATTGTGTTCGTCTCATTTAGCTATAAAAAATTGCAACAATATTCATTTTATGAAAATTTAAAAAATTGATACAAAAATCGATTTTTCTTGCAGGTTCGATCCCCATCTCCACCTAAATATTTTTGCTTTTTCAATAAATGTTCTTTTTTTGAAGAAAACGAAAAAAATTTCTTTGAAAAAAAATTGAAGAAAATCGAAAAATTGAAAATAATCGAAAAAAATTGAACCGAAAAAAGGAAAAAACATTTGTTGGATGATTCCTTGAGCGCCGAAGGCCCTCGGTCTCTCGGTTCTATTGTTTTTAATTTAAAAAACATACGAAACATTTTTATCGTCATTTCCATCTGCTACATCTAAAATAACAGTATTCAAAGAACCGCCTTCTACAATTCCATATTTATAATTAGCTGTGATAGCATCTACGGTGGGTACGAATTCAAAAACGGCTGTCATATTAACATCAGTTCCATTAACGTATGCAAAACCAACTATTACAACGCCACTAGTATCACAGGAAGCTTTAATTAAAAAAAATTTAAAGGTTATTTTCTTATTCAATAAACCTACGAGAAGTGCTTTGTAAATTTGCATAGTCATAAAATAAGAGAATGATCAACGTATTAGAAAATAACAATTTTTTATACATCTATAAATTTTGTAAAAATGTTTAAATTTTAAAGGAGAACAAACAATCGCGACTTTATCTCCGACGAAAATTTTTCTCGCAAATTTGTTTCAAAATTGACGTTCCTAGGGGTAATTTTATGCGAAAAATCGATTCCGCGCATCGATTCCATTCCCAAAGCATGAAAACCTATGCCTGACCCCTAAAACTATCAAAACAATGTTTATCCAACAAAATCATCATCAGTATCACAAAAATTCAACAGTTCATCAAATTGACCTATAACAATATCAAGATCTTCATCAATGTCGTCTTGATCTGGATTCATTTTTGAAAACCCCGATTTTTTGAAAAGTCTGTATATTGACACGAAGACCCGCCAAGCTATCCAGCCACCAAAGGTCGAAAATCGAACTTTCAAAACTTACTCCAAAAACGATCAGAAAGTGTTTTTCTGATCTAGAAACAGTTTTTTAAGTTGATTTAAAGTCTATTCGAACAAAAGAAAGTCGAATTGAGACCCTCGAATGTTCGATTTTTCTTAAAGGAGGTGCAAATTCTTCAAAAAAAATTTTTTCGAAAAATGACCTTCTAGGGGTAAAAATAGAGTAAAAAAAATCGATTGTGCACATCCCCGTCGCGTAAAAACGCTTCCTTGACCTTGATTCAGGAAAAAATCGGTGTATTGAAGCGAAAATCAATTTATTTACGTAAATACGTATTCTTTCCCTGAATCAGAGTCAAGAAAGCGTTCTCATGGTTCGGGAATGCGCGCAATCGATTCCCTGCCTAGAAAAACCTAAGAATCGACGGTTTTCTCATAAAAATCCGAAAATGTTTGATTTTCGCTTCAATACACCCACCCCATTCTCTGAAGCAGGATCAAGGAAGCATTTTCACGCGACGAGGATGTGCGCAATCGATTTTTCACCCTATTTTTACTCCTAAAAGGTCATTTTTCAAAAAAATTTTTGTTGATTTTTTGGAGAAAGAGCCCTAATTTTCACCCCCCCCCTTTTAAGAAAAATGGTGTCATTTTTGTTAGGCGTTTTTAACTATGAAGACAAAGGTTTGAGGCCAAAGTAAATATACCAAATTTGCGTCTTCTCACCCTCTGTCAAATGCAAAAAAGTTATTGAAAAAGCTTTTAACCATAAAAAGTTATGACTATTTTTTTGAACCCTAATTTTGACCCCAGAAACCACATTTTGGGCTCTATCTCCACATAGAAGTGCCGGTCGGAGAAATTTTTTACGGTTTTTAGTACTCCTGGATAAAAAATTGGCATATGTTTAGGCGAAATCGAAGAACTCAACATGAGAACCTTTACTTGTTAGTAAACAACCTAATACAAGCGATTTATTATTAAATATTAAGGGATCAATGAGCAACAATAAAAACTATAGAGACACTAGCACAATTTTTGCCTCTAATCAGTGTTAATCAAACGGCGCCATGATTATATGAAAAATCAAAAACAATATTGAAATTGGGGGAGAGATTTTATAACTTGTAATTATGAAACTCTATTTTTTGAACAATGTCGTTTTTGCGGTCTTGTTTGATTTTCTTTTATTTTCTGATAAGGAATTCATACAAAAAATCCTCTTACTTGGCTTATCTTGTATTTTTGCCTTCTGCGCCAATAAGAAGCTATAAATTTTTACTGCGGACTAACCATGACGTGATCGCTTTACGATGTGAGCCTCGATAAATTCATACGTGTTACCCTTGCTCAAAATGACAAGGTAAAAAAAATCAGCCAGTTGTGTCATTTTTTGGACAATTGACTTTTTGACTCACTTAGGGGGGGGGGGTCAGCGTTGTAGAGAGAATGTCGATTAGAGGGAAACTTTCCAAAAAGGCTGTTTCCCCCAAAAAACATAAGGCCGTAAGATAGGGGTATTCACTCTATATAAAGGATACCCCCTATGTCAGAATTGAAAAATATCATCTGATCGTATTCTCAAAATGCAAAAAATCAGAGCTGGAAAAATTAAATAGTATAGAAAAAAATTGAAAAAAATGAAAAAAATCGAAAGAATTGAAAAGAAAAACAAAAAAATTTAAAAAAATACTTAAAAAAATGAAAAAAATGGAAAAATAAACAAAATTGAAAAAAATCGAAAAAATTGTCGAGCCCTTGAGCGTCGAAGGCGCTAGGTCTCCCGGTTCTATTCAATTGTTATAAAATTTCAGTAAATTGAGATTTTTTATTGTTATTTTTGAGATTTGAATCAAATTATTTTTCAGGCTTTTTATTTGTTATATCGAAAAATTTTTAAAGGTAAGATATAATTTATAAAAATTTCGAGCAAAAACATTTAGCTGAAAAATGTGCATACAGAGTCAAAATTAAAAAAATTTGTCAATTGACTCAGCTGAATAGATTGGCGATTTGTTAAAAGGGGAGGGGTACCACTTTAGGGTCAGATCTCGACCCAAAAAAAATTTTTTTGAAATGGCGATTCTAAGGGTAAAAAAATATGAAAAATCGATTGCGCACACTCCCGAATTATGAAAACGCTTCATTGACCTTGATTCAGGGAAGGAATCGGTGTATTGAAGCGAAAATCAAATAAATCCGAAAATGTTTGATTTTTGCTTCAATACACTGATTCCTTCTCTGAATCAGGTCAACGAAGCGTTTTTACTGATCGTGAGTGCGCGCAATCGATTCCCCGTCTAGAAAAACCTAAGAATCAACGGTTTTCTCATAAAAATCCGAAAATGTTTAATTTTCGCTTCAATATACCTATCATCTTCCCTGAATCAGGGCCAAGGAATTATTTTCACGCTTCGGGAGTGCGCACAATAGATTTTTCGTATTTTTTTACCCCTAAAACCGCCATTTCAAAAAAAATTTTTTTGTCGAGATCTAACCCTAATGTGGTACTCCCTTTTAAATTAAATTTTGATTTTGCCTGCATCTTTTTCCTCTTGGTGCGCGTCAAGTTGTATGTTTTGCTTATTTTTTGGTTCTAGATTTTTTTAAATTTTTTTCTTCAAAATTCAATAAAATCATGCAAGCTAGTTTAACCCTTATCTCTGCTAATAGATTAACCAACACATTCTGGAATTTAAGAGCAAATGAGCAATTGATGATGGACAATAGCCAAAGAGAGGTTTTGAGCAAACAATCCTCATTCGTTTCGCACCGATTAGCTATAAAAAACCGCATTTGAAACTGTGAAATAGACCGGTAAGCAAATAGAGATCGTCGGTGGTTTTCCGACTTGAATTTTTTCCACATGGAAACCAGGTGGTCTTTGTTTCAGTTTATGGAAGTCCTTGATCAGTTGCAGACTTTTAGTCTAGAAAATTTTTTGCATATTTCTTTGATTGTTGGAAGTACCTGGATATAAGACAACAGTTCCCCTATTTCCTGACCTTTAACACGGGAATACTTCTTTAAAATTCTGGGATATTCTATTATTTTTAGCTATGTTGAATAACTTTCAAAACAAAATTTTGAAAAAAAGCTGGTTTCAAAAAATTTGTATTGATACTTAATTGAATCGTAAAAAAGAAAATCTAGTCTTTCGTAGTTCAGTGGTAATGTGCTTAACTTTGACTCTAAAAGGCCGAGGGTTCGACTCCCTCATCGAATAACTTTTTTGCCTTTAATAAAATCAATTTTTTTCAAAAATTTTGTTTGAAAAAAATTTGCTTTTAATAAATGTAAAAAAAGTTATTTTGATCGGGGAGTTGAACCCTCGGCCTTTTAGAGCCAAAGTCAAGCACACTACCATTGAACTATGAAGGACAAAATTTTCGTTTTTAAAATTCAATAAAAAATTTTGAAGCCAAATTTTTTTTTTTAAATTTTTTTGAAAGTTGTTCAACATAGCTAAAAATAATAGAATATCCCAGAATTTTGAAGAAGCATTCCCGTGTTAACACTGCTGGCGAAAAAATGAATCAGGGTTTTCGTTTCAATAACCCAAAACGGAACTCGAACCAATGACTTTTGGCGCTTTGCGATCAATTGTCCTAGCGCCTTACCAAGGGTACCAATTTTGGCCACGTTTGCCCCAAAATTTTTCAATTTTTTAAGCTACTACATAATACATTTGGCAACACGTGAAAAATTTTCAAAAATTGTTTCTAGAAATAACCCTTCCAGGGGTAAAAACATGCGAGATCTGAATTTGACAAAAAAAATCTTCTCTGATTCAGAGAGGGCCTGTGTATTGAAGCGAAAAGTCGCAAAAATCACATTTTTTGCTTCAATACACAGGCCTTTTTTGAATCAGGGAAACGTTTTTCGCTTCGAAAATGTCAAATTCGATTGCATGTTTTCACTCCTAGAGGAGTCATTTCCAGAAAAAAATTTTGAAAATTTTTTCACATGGGCGATTCCCCTTTCTATTGTGTAGTAGCTCCCAATTTTTCTCTGCCGTATTATACGACCTGACATATTTTTTCTCCTGATCCGAAATCCTATATGTGTCATCATCCAAAACATCCAACTCCATTGTAATCTCTCCGAATCACAGTTAGTCATTCATATTTAACTATTTTTTAAACCCAAATATTTTCAAAAAATTTAAATTTTTTCGTAATGTTACATTTGTATAGTTCGACTTTTTGATTGATCGCTTCATTTTCACGGCCAAGATTATGCAAATCGAAATGAATCAGTATCTCGTCGACTGGTTAAACGAGATATAATCAGCTCAAAAATTTTTATGGCAATAGTGATCATGATCACTAGGGCGTGACGAGACTTTTGAGGTTGAGGATTGACATGCATTTGTTGTGTTAAAGCGATAAGCCTGTTGTATGTAATATATTAGTAGGTTGTGAACCTAATCCGTTTATTGTCTTCATTCTGGTTTGAAGTTTTCTTCCTTTTTATGTTATTGTACTACATATAAAAATTTTTCATTGTTGTCACATTATGTTTTTCCAGGGGATTTGAATTTATGGCATGGTTTTAACAATCATAGCTTGATTTGTCACGACAGGACCGTTTTGTCACGACGTATTTGACACGACGCATTTGACGCGAACGCATTTGCCACGAAAGTCCACATGTTTCAAAAACGATCAAGAATATTTTTTCGGTAGCCCCCTGTTTGAAATAAATTTTTTTTTAAAAATTTTTCTGACCCCCTACAAAATTTTTTTTGAAAAGAAAATCATGTCAAATGCGTCATGTCAAATACGTCGTGTCAAATGCGTCGTGTCAAAGTTGGCTATGCCCAGATACTTCAATAATGTTTTTGAGTCTTTTGATACAGTTTTTCATGCTGATTACGAATGCCAAAAAAATTTTTGAAAAAAGTTCCGGCTGGGGGGTTTTGGGCTCTATCTTTGTGTGTACCAGGGCTGAACCGGATGAAAAAACTTACCGATATCGAAAAGACACTGGATGAAAAAAATTACCAATACCGAAAACTTAACGGAATCAAAAAATTAACGGATTACCGATATCGAGATTTTCGTTTCAATAACTCAAATCAATATTCAAATTAGATTTGGAAACCTTATGTTTTCAACCTAGGGAGGAACGGGAGTGCGACCACACTCCCTGTGGTTACACCACTGATTTCATGTGTGACATGTTTTTCAATTATCTCTTTTAAAATATCTTATATTTTTTCGATTTAGTTTTTGTTTTATAAACAAAAAAATCAAAAAAAGCCGAAAACAAGGTATCCCTTAACAACTAAATGAATCAAACTCATCTCCCTCAGAAATTATGAAACACCGTTTTTTCCGCTTCCTCTTTTTCCGCCTTTATGTCATTTTAAGTCCGATTTAACTTACGCTGATGAATGGCCCACCCTCGTTTATAATACTCATAAAAAATTATGTACATATATGCATCCGCATGGTTCGATTATGTTTATATATGTCATATGGAACAATTGTGTTTTATTCAATCAAAAATTAAGTTTGTTCAAGCTCTGGGAGTGACCATGTGGGTTCCAATTTTAGAATTTTATGGCTTTTATAAATAGAATCAAATATGTTTCGCGCATTTTTATGACTTTGGGAATTGTTTGAGGCTATATAAAAGATTTTAGACAGGGTCGATTTTTTCAATTTTTAGACAGAAAAGTTGTTGAAAAATGTACAGAGTGTCCTAAAAGAAAGTGGAATTTTCGTGATTTTTTCATGAATTTTTGACCCGAAAATTTTTGAGGAATGAGGGAAGGGGAAATCGAACCTAAGGAAAATTTCCACGAGACAAGCGTCTTCCCCACTCGGCCACGTTGGTTTTTGATATATGTCATTAAATGTCAACTATAACACTTACGTAAAACATGATATGGGGCTAAAAATTTTTCTTAAAGGGTACCCCATGATTTTGGTGTCATTTTTCTTTCTCTCACTGAGCCCTATCGATTGGTATAGACCGTGATGGAATTGGACTTAAGGTGACAGAGATAGCACAGACAGACAAATAAACACACATAGCGCATTTAATGTTTTAGGGTTGTGCTCAAAATTTGCATATTTCTGTAATAACAGGGATTATCACTTTTCACTTGTGCACCCCTCAAATTGACAGCATGTTTTTTCATAAACAAGAATTTTTTATTTTTTGTAAGGGTTATAATTTTTGACCATTTTTTAGGTGCTGCCGACGAAATATTCAACGGGTATTTTTATACATAAAAAAATGATTCCGAGAAAATTTTACTTTCATGTAAATATTTTAATTTTCTTTCTTGCTCATATTAGCCTAGTTATTTCTGCTAGTATTTCTTTAATGAAAAACGAAGTAAGTCTTGAAGAAATAAAAATTTTTTTTAGCAAATCAAATTTTGGAGCTACTACACAATAGAGGGCCACTCACATGAAATTTTTTTGCAGAAATGACTCCTCTAGGGATAAAAACATGCAAGGAATCTGAATTTGACATTTTCGAAGCAAAAAACGCTCCCCTAATTCAGGGAATGCTTATTGTGTATTAAAACGAAAAGTCACAAAATGCGATTTTTGTCTAAAACCGATCCCTTTTGAGGTAAAAGTGTGCGGGGAATCCGAATTTGACATTGATAAAATTCTTCGGGTTCAAGAAAAGCTGTATATTGACGCGAAAATTCGAGAAAATCATTTGTTAAGGATTAAATCATTGTTAACTATATTGCAATATTGTAGTTAACCAATGATTTAATCTAATTAGCAAATGATTTTCTCGAATTTTCGCGTCGATATACAGCTTTTCTTGAATCTGAGAAAATTTATAAATGTCAAATTTGGATTCCCCGCACATTTTTACCCCAAAAGAGGTCGTTTTTATGCAAAAATCGCATTTTTGCAACTTTTCGCTTCAATACACTACGCCTTCCCTGAATCAGGGAAGCGTTTTTTCGCTTTGAAAATGTCAAATTTGGATTCTCCGCATGTTTTTACCCCGAGAGGGGTCATTTTCAGAAAAAAATTTCCACGTGGATGGTAGAAAATTGTTTCGAAAAAAATTTTTTCAGCCTCCCTATAGCTCCAAGTCTTTTTATCCAAAATTCAGTTTGTCAAGAATCAAACTTTTTTACATTTAAAAAAATTTTCTACGAAATTTTTGACCAGTTTTTCAATTATTTAACACCTTTTTAATTCGTTCAATTTCTGCAATTAAACTTTTTTTCAGTTCCTATTTTGGGTTGATATCATTGAAAATATACAGAGCGAGAAAATAATGAGATTCCATCGTGAATGAGTCAATTTCGTGCGGTGCACAAAAATTCACGTTGACTTTGAAATGATGACTAATTTTAGAGATTTTGTTTAGCAACCTCTCAAAAAAATCTAGGGTACAAATGGCCAAAAAACTGAAATAAAACTAAGTTGGAAACAATATGATTTAGGATTAAAAATGGAAAATGACGAGAAATTTTTGAGCAGAAAAAATGTTGCGCCAAAATTTGGTTGACAAAAAATAGTTAAAAGACCAGAGCCGATTCAAGTTTGTTCGAAAATTGGCCTTTTCCACCAACTTCTAGGGGCCATAGCGCCAAGGGGAGAGGTCGCCGGATCGGGAGTCCAGAACTAAAATTGCATAACTCGATGAGTTCTATCAGAATATCCACCTAAATTTTTGTTCGGCGATGAAAAATTTTTTGTGACATGCCCTTCGTCTCAAAGCTCGATTCTATCGCAGAACCTGTTTTAAAAAAATATCAATTTTTTACAAAAATTTAATTTTTTACAAAAATTTAATTTTTTTTAATATACATAATGTATAAAAAAACCGAAATTTGGGTGATTTTTCCATGTTTTTTGATCCGAAAATTTTTCTTCAAAAATGACCCTATTAAGGCTAAATTTATGCGGGGAATCGATTGCATGCATTCCGACGCTTGAAAACGCTTTCCTGATCCTGAATCAGGAAATCGGAGTGTGTGTATTGAAGCAATTACCAATTTTTGCTATAATACATCAATTTTTTTATTCCGAATCAGGGAAGAGTTTCCAAGCTTCGGAAATGCGTGCAATCGATTCTCCTCATAAATTTACCCTCAAAAAATCAAAAAATTTCAATTTTCGCTTCAATACACACACTCCGATTCCCTGATTCAGGATCAGGAAAGCGTTTCCAATCTTTGGGAATGCGTACAATCGATTCCCCGCATAAAATTAGCCCTAATAGGTCATTTTTGAAAAAAATTTTCGGATCGAAAAAAACATGAAAAAATCGCCCAAATTCCGGTTTTTTATTCACTTTGTAGTATTTCGATAAAACGAAACCAGATGAAGAAACATTTTTAACAGCAGAAGATTTCCAAATAGCAAGAAAAAGAAGGAGTTTACAAACGAATGAAAATGAAAAAGTTGACGATTCTGCGATGTACCATAAGAATAGATTCGAAGGGGATATAAGTAAGTTGTAGAAGATTCAATTTTACAGGGTGCCCCAAAAAATCGCAATTTTGAGATTTTTTCAAAATTTTTCAAGTTTTTCAATTTTCACCAAAATAACCCTATAGGGGGGTTTTTCTTGCGCACTTTGCTGGACCTTGAAAACGCTTACCTGACTCCGAATTAGCCTATTTTCGCTTCAATACACAAATCTCTTCCTTGAATCAAGTAAGGAAAGCGTTTTCAAGGTTCGGCAGTGCGTGCAATCGATTCCTCGCATAGAAAAACCCCTATAGGGTTATTTTGGTGAAAATTAAAAAACTTGAAAATTTTTGAAAGAATCGCAAAATTGCCCTTTTTGGGGCACCATGTATTTTTTGCTTACTTTTTCTCAATTTTTAGTCAATCCTGGACTCACATCAAGATCAGTAAAAAGTTTTGTTGCTGAAACCGATCCTAACCCTATCCCTGGCATAATGAGAAATGCTGTCAGACAAACATACCTCATGTGGACAGATGCAAGGATACCCTATACAATATCATCACAATACTCTTCTTTCAGGTATCTGTTTAACAAAAAAGCAAATTTTCAACAATTTCTACAAGTCGATTTTTTTCACAATTTTTAGCCGCTCAAAAATAGCTGAAGCAATAGAAGAGTACCGTAAACTAACTTGTATAGATTTTGCTCCAAAAAGTGCTGCCGATCAGGATTATATTCATATTGTTCCCGATGATGGATGTTACTCATTAGTTGGGAGAGTTGGTAAGTCTCACATTTTCGTGGTAATAACCAAAACAAAAATGAATTTTAGGTGGTAAACAACCAGTTAGTCTGGGAGATGGGTGTATTCAAAAGGGGATTATTATTCACGAGCTTATGCATGCTGTTGGATTTTTCCATGAACAAAGTTTGATTTATTTGATTATAGCCATACATGAGCAAGCAGGGGGGTACTGGGCCCCAAAATACGAATTGATCCATTAATTTTCCCCCCGATACGACGAATTAGGGGGTACAGTACCCTCCCCCCTTGCCCATGTATGGTTGTAGCCGACTGAGAGTCAGCTGACACTGAGTTGGCTAGCCGATCCAGAGTTCCCAGGATCGGCTAGCTGATCCAGAGAATCGATCTTGACCCAGGATTGGCTAGCCGATCCTGAGTTCCAAAGATCAGCTAGTCGATCCTGAATCAAGAAATGTTGTCTCAGAATCGATTAGCCGATCCTGAGACAAAATCGATTCTCTAGATCAACTAACCGACTCAGAGTCAGTTGATTCTTTGGATCGGCTACAACATATAAACAATTTAAATTTTCATGAAAATTTATTTTTCACACAAAAATTGATTTTCCTGAAAAATCGATTTGTTCTATATAAAAAAATTTTTCATCAAGTTTAGGCCGAGCAGATCGTGATGATTACGTTATAATTCACTGGGAAAATGTCGAAACTGGTCTACAAGGTAAGGTCAGGCCCATGATTGGCAAGGAGTCTGTATTTTCCAAAAATTGGTGGGGGGAGGGGAGAAGCATCTTCGAAAATTTTGCACACCCCTCCCAAGTTTACGGCCATAAAAAAGTCGCAAAAATTTGTTTTCAACCATTTTTTAACAAGAATTCGCGAAGATTTTTTACGGGGGAAGGGAGTAGAAAACAAACTTGCATCTTTTGCTGGAAAGGGGTTCATTTCTGGACCCTCTACCCAGGTATGGTCAGGTCATATAAACCACCCAAGCAGTTCGTGATAGACTGCGGACCGCAGCGTTAGAGAACTGCAATCCACGGTCGACCAAAATAGCACAACTATAATAACACTAAACCTTTTTAGACCAGTTTGACAAGTACTCCCTAAGCATGATCGACCATTTGGGCACCAAATACGATTATGGATCGGTTATGCACTATGCTCCAACTGCTTTCAGCAAAAATGGAAAGGCTACAATAGAGCCGAGAAAAAAGGGGGCCGAAATTGGACAACGAATTGGTTTTAGTGAGACAGATCTATATAAAGTGAACAAGCTGTACAAGTGTCCTCAGTTGGGTAAATTTTTATCAAAATTTCAAAAAAAGTAAGAGTAATTTTATGCGAGTAATCGATTACGCGCATTCCCGAAGCTTGAAAAAATTCTGACGTTTTGAAAAAATGTGAAACTTCGAGTTTTTTTACTCATGATTTCCAAAAAATTTAAAGAAAAATTTTTATAGTAAACACATTCACTCCTGACACAGATTCTGAAGTCGTAACAAAAAAGAACCGTTCCAGTACTGCTACTACTGTTGCAGGTTCGGAAGAAGAAAATTTTATAGGTACACGTTTTGAATGGTGATAAATGGGCAAGATTATTTATTCAAACTTGTCCATAAAAATTGAGCAGTTGAGAAAAATCCATTTTTTTACTTATGCCATTCAAAATTGGCCAATATAACCACTTTTAAAAGACCAGTCCGGTCGGACAAAAGTAGCCATTTTTTGATATTTGGAAAGTTTACAGGGTGTCCCACAAAAAGTAGAATTTTGAAATTTTTTAAAGTCTTAAAAAACACGTTTTTGGCCAAAAAATTTTAAAATTCTACTTTTTTTGGGACACCCTGTATAAAAAATGAAGCATTTTTTCTTTTTATGGTAAATTCTGAATCATTGTCGTTTTCGATAATTGCGTTTGAAGCTGGCGATTTTTGAAATTTTTTGTATTACAACGAAAACATGTATCTGATATTTTTCTCTGAATCAATAAACTCTGTATATTGAGAAGAAAATAATTCAAAATTTTTGACATTTAGAAAAAAATAAATACAGCATTTTTTATAACTCGTTGAGACGAATCAAATGGCGCCAAAATTATCCATTTTGAAAATTATTTTGGGATATTGAAACGAAAACATTTGAAAATTTTTGTTTCAATAACTTATATTAATCTTTAAATTATATCATTTTGGTGCCATTTTATTCGTCTCGACGAGTTATAAAAAATGCTGTATTTTTTTTAATGTTCAAGGATTTTGAATTATTTTCTTCTCAATATACAGATTTTATTGATTCAGGGAAAAGCTATCAGGTACATGTTTTCGTTGTAATACACAAAATTTCAAAAATCGCCAACTTCATACGCAATTATCTCGAAAACGATAAAGATTCAGAATTTACCGTAAAAACAAAAAATGTTCCATGTTTTATGAACTTTATGAATATCAACAAAATGAGGACTTTTTCCGATCGAACTGATCCTTGAAAAAGATTGGAATAAAACTAATTTTTCAAAAATTGAACATTTTTGTGCATTGAATGGAAAAGTTTTCCAATAAATTACATTTTTGGAAGAAGAAAGAAAAAAAGCCAGATAAAAACAGTATCGTTTTTTAAATGAAAGATGTTGGAGCTATACACGAGATCGAACTATTGTGTCCACGAATTTTGCCTTGGGTCTACTGTGGCAATTCCTAAAAGGGATTTATGTAGATAATAACAACTTGGAAGCTACTACACAATAAGGGGATCACACACGTGAAAAAATTTTCAAAATTTTTTCTGAAAATGACCCCTTAGGGGTAAAAACATGCAGAGAATCATGCCCAAATTTGACATTTTCGAAGCGAAAAAACGCTTCCCTGATTCAGGGAAAGCGTATTGTGTATTGAAGCGAAAGTCGCAAAAATGCGATTTTTGCCTAAAAATGATCGGGGGAATCCGAATTTGACATTTATAAAATTCCTCCGATTCAAGAAAAGCTGTATATTGACGCGAAAATTCGAGAAAATAACAAATTTGGTCTAAAAACAACGCTTTCTCTTATATTCATATTATAGTTAACCATTGATTTAAACCAATTAACGATTGATTTTCTCGAGTTTTCGCGTCGATATACAGTCTTTTCTTGAATCCGAGGAATTTTATAAACGTCAAATTCGGATTCCCCGCACATTTTTAGTCCAAAAGAGGTCATTTTTAGTCAAAAATCGCATTTTTACGACTTCTCGCTTCAATACACAATACTCCTTCCCTGAATCACGGAAGCGTTTTTTCACTTCAAAATTTCAAATTCTGATTCCCCGCATGTTTTTACCCTTAGAGGGGTCAGTTCCATAAAAAATTTTCGAAAATTTTTTCACGTGGGTAGCACCACCCCCTATTGTGTAGTAGCTCCAAAACTTGTATTAAGCTACTTACTTTTCTCCGCAAGAGTGGCGTGGTTTCACCCATGGCCAACTCGTCGGGTATGGATGTACTGCGTGTATTTTCTTCGAGCAGAACACTTTCGCACAGGCGCATCATTCGATCTCGAGCGCATCCGGAGGTGATTCGACCGTCCGGCTCCATGTCCCACATTTCCACCATGGTCTTGACGACTTGCTCAGTGACCTAAAGTCGATTTATTAAAGACTAAACAGGTACTGGGGCAATTACCTTATTGTGCACAAGCCCGTCGCGAATTTGTGGCCGGAACTTTTGGATGACTACCAGCTCTCGCATATGCCCCAAAGATGGCGATGGCCCAGCTTCGGCTTCATAAGGCAGTTTGTAGGGAAGAATTCCAATTTCTAAAATATGAATTGGACAAAAAATATTTCACACAACAACCTTCTGAAACATCCGGTAGATGTGTTCTCGACAAGATTTCCCATAACACCAAAGCAGCAGCGTAAACATCGATTTGTTGGAAAGCAAATGCGCTAAACTCGGTGGCACCTTCGAGAACTTCCG
>JAQGBS010001912.1:0-14320 GCA_034698545.1 Acrobeloides obliquus
ATATAGCCATTCCTATTTTCAGCTCCAGAATCAATTTCGATATTGTCGAAGTTCTCTTCACCATTTAGTTCTAGCTCCAAACAAAAGGATGTCTCAGAAATGAGTGAGACTGAGAGAATTCAAAAACTTCAGGATGAAATGCTCAAAACACAAGTATGGTTCATACATATCTAATAGGGGACGACACTAGTGATGTCACTAAATCGGTTATGTCTAAATCGAGAGGTCGGGATCGAAAGTTGGTGTCGAAATCGTGATTTCGTTGCATCACTGGAGGACACTGGCCTAGGTGGGTGGGTAAATGATTTTTATGATATTTTTCGGCTGTCTGGGTGGATGGATGCAATTTTTTAATTTTAAAATTACCTTGGTTCCCTCTTATGATTTTTTCTTAACATTTTAACAATTTTCCATGGGGGACGTCTCCCTCACTGAATATGTATGGTATGGTTTTTTCTTCATTAATTTATTTTCAGATGCAATATCAACGAGAATTAGAAAGACTCGAAAAAGAGAATAAGGCTTTAAAACAGAGATTGCTATTGAAAGATTCTGGAGCGCAGAAACGTTTGAAGAAAATTAAACATTCATTGATCGATTTGTACTCGGAAATGCTAGATCTTTTGAATGAATATGATGCTTCTTACAACACGGCTGATAATTTACCCAGAGTTGTTGTAGTTGGTGATCAATCTGCAGGTAGGCTATTTTTTGCTCTTGAATCCGCGTATGCTATTGAGCTATATCTAAAGTGCTCGGACTTCACTTTTTTTTATTTATTGATAGAAAAAATGAAGTCATAGATAATTCTTGAAATGGTTTTGGATATCTTTTATATGTAAGACATTATTTTTTTATAGGCAAGACATCGGTGCTAGAAATGATTGCTCAAGCTAGAATTTTTCCCAGAGGATCAGGTGAAATGATGACACGTAGGTGTTATAACCGTTTAATTTTAAATGCGATGTGATTTTAGGTGCTCCTGTAAAAGTGACTCTTAGTGAAGGGCCTTACCATGTAGCTCAATTCCGCGACAGCAATCGAGAATTCGACTTAACAAAAGAGGAGGACTTGCGACAATTGCGAAACGAAATCGAACTTCGAATGAGAAATTCCGTTGCTGGTGGAAAGACTGTTTCGAATGAAGTGATATCGTTAACTGTAAAAGGTACTCTTTCTTGCGAAATTCAAGAATTAGAATTCAAATTTTAGGCCCAAATCTCCCACGAATGGTACTAGTTGATTTACCCGGTGTGATCTCCACTGTTACGACTGAAATGGCTACAGAGACAAAAGATGATATTGTCAAAATGTGCCGACAGTATATGGAGAACCCGAATGCGATTATTCTATGCATTCAAGATGGTTCAGTTGACGCTGAAAGAAGCAATGTAACAGATTTGGTTAGCTCTATGGATCCGAGTGGTCAACGAACGATTTTGGTCTTAACTAAAGTAAGCATGAGAATTTCACGTTTTATCTTGACATGCACTGTTCTTTAAATAATTTTGGTACTATTTCACTTTGATTGTCCCAAAAAAAATTTATACATTTTTTTGAGAAATGACCCTCTAGGGGCTATTTTTATGCGAGAAATCCAAATTTTGCACTTCTGAAGTGTGAAAACGTTTCCCTGATTCAATATATACATATTCAATATTCTGTAATTAGTTCTTGTTACAGATAATTGAGATAACTACTTTAGGCATTCTTGCGTGGTCGTGTTTTGGCGGGAATTTTCAACCTTTTAAAAAATTTTTCGCCAAAATACGACCACGCAGGGATGCGTGTAGTATATAGAAAACTTATAAAAATCCACATTATAAAATATACCATTTATAGCTCGAATTTCATTCTTTATCTATATGGCTGTTTTAGGTAGATTTGGCCGAGCAAAATATGAGCAATCCGGATCGAATTAAAAAGATATTAGAGGGCAGACTATTTCCTATGAAAGCAATTGGCTATTTTGGCGTTGTAACTGGAAAGGGTACTAGTCAAGATAGTATTGATGATATTTTAAAGTATGAAGAAGAATTCTTTGGCAATTCCAAGTTGTTCAGGTATATTTGATGAGAAAATTTACTAATCAAGGTATTAGCAAGCCCACGAATTTTTTCTTTTTTTTGAAAATGACCTCTCTAGGGGTAACTTGATGCGGGAAATTGATTGCGTGCAAACATGACAAACACAATCACGCAGGGATGCGAATTTTTTTTCGCCAAATACAACTACACAGGGATGCCTATGAAAATATATAAAATGAAATCATTCACCAAACAAATTGCCGTTGAAATCATTTAACCAACAAGCAAGAAGATGAATAATGCGATAGAAGTACTTCGAGATATGAATACCCAGGATCTCTATTAGAAGCTGCAGCTCATCGGCAACAAATTCGAGGACTGGCTTATTGCAATGGGACTATTTCATGGACCACAAACTTGCGATCACTGTGTCTTCTGCTTGTTTTCTGAAAAATACTCGCTGTCATGTTTTGTTAATGGAAAAATTCTAATTTAGACCATTTTTGCTTTAATACAATATCCTGAATTGGAGTCAGGAAAGCATTTTCAAGGTTCGAAAATGTGCACAATCGGTGCCTCGCATAAAGTCACCCCTAGAAAGGTTATTTACAAAGAAAAAGTTAAAAAATCACCTTAAGTGGGCTCGCTAATCCTTAGTAGTACTGAATTTTTATAATTTTTTTCTCTTTTAGGGACGGAGTGTTGAAGCCTTCTCAAATGACCACTCGAAATATGTCGTTAGCAGTTTCTGAATGCTTTTGGCGCATGGTCCGCGACTCGATCGAAGCTCAAGCCGATGCCTTTCGTGCTACTAGATTTAACCTCGAAACCGAATGGAAGAATACTTTCCCACGAATACGCGAACTTGATCGTGATGAACTATTTGACAAAGCTCGTGGAGAAATTCTCGACGAAATTGTCAACCTGTCTTTAGTGAGTCCTGAAGAATGGGAAGAGCTGTTGAGAAAAAATTTGTGGTCTGCTGTAGGCTTATTCTTTTAATTTTAAATGCGATGTGATTGTAGGTGGCTCAACATGTCTTTGATCAGATTTTAATCCCAGCTTCATCTGTGGAAAATGCAAGTTCGTTCAACACCCTGATTGATATTAAGCTAAAACATTGGGCAGATAAGGAACTCGCATTAAAATCAATTCATGTATGGTTTTATTTACAGGGTGTATCGAAAAAAACCGGAATTTTGGCGATTTTTTCACGTTTTTTCGATCCAAGTTTTTTTCAAAAACCAAAAAAAGTCCGTTACATAGACAACGTCGCTATACACATCAATTCTAGTTTTGTTATACACCCTGTACTTGAAGTGGGAAAATCTTTTAATGAAAATTTATTTAGGTCGGATGGGAAACCTTATCACAAGTCTTCCGCAAGCAGTTAGAAGCCGGAAATCAATCCAAGGCTCTAGATTCGATTCTAGACAACCTGAAAGAAGCTATCGTTGAAGCTTCGTTGAAAGAGCATCATTGGGACAATAAAGCACTTGACTATTTGCATGTGATTCAACTAAACGCTATGGAAGATCGAATTATCTCAGATAAACGTGCATGGGACCAAGCGTGTCAATTCATGGCGACTACAGTTGAAGAACGACTAGCCGATGTACGAAAATATCTGCACGAATCAAGAGGGCCTTCATTTTTTGCACGTTGGTTTAAATGGCAATCTTCGACTCACGAACACAACGTGAATGCAGCCATTCAACAAGAATTGGTTGCCATTTTGAATGAAAATCCGGTAGGGTTTAAAAAAATAATAATAAATATTGATTTAGACACTAGGCGTTTCCTCACATGGCGAAATTTCACGGTCTTATATAGTAAAGTACAACCGAATTGTGAATGTGAGATAACGCCTAGTGCCAGCTTCTTTTTATCATTTTTTTATTAGCGCAGTGAAATTTGCATAAAACCTTTTTTGACATTTTAACCAACGTTAAACACTCGTCAAAAAATTGCTACATACAATAGAGTATAGGGTTTATTTGCAGGAACATAAGCAATCCTTATTAGACGATGATCTGACTATCATTCGTCGAAACCTTGAGTCAAAAGGTGTGTCCGAGTTCACCATCGAATCTATTCGCCAACAGTGGAGGATGATTTATAGAGAACATTTCTTAAAGAGAATGCTTCAGGTTGGTTTGATTTTATCGTTCTCCATGTAATGCTTTTTTCATTTGAGGCTAGCCGTGATTGTCAGGGCTTTTATCAAAACTACAAGCAGGGATTTGAATGTGATCTCGATTGCTTATCTGTGTCGCTGTTTCATCGTGTTGGCAAGATGATAGATCTCACTTGTAATGCATTGAGGCAACAAATAACCAACACCGAACAACGCCGGCTAGAGAAGGAAGTTAAAGATGTTTTGGATGATTGGTCTCAAGATGCAGAGAAAAAGAAGCAATACTTGACTGGGCGAAGAGTTGAATTGGCTGAAGAATTGAGTAAGTATTACGGAAAAAATTTCGAAATTATTATTGCCCTTCTCGTTTCTGAGCGCATGTTCCACAGAGGAGGTATTTAAGTATCCCAAAAAAGGTTGTCGGATGACTTTTCATGGGAGGATATACCCTCTTCAACCGGCCTCTATCAGACCGGTGAGGAGACACACCCCTCCCCCATTTGTTCCTGGTGAGGGAGGGGAGAGAAGGTTTCCCCTTTGCCTATTATGCTCTATAATAATGGTGTCTTTTTAGAACAAGTTCGCTATATACAAGAAAAGTTGGAAGAGTTTATGGTACAACTACATCAAGAAAAGTCATAGATTACTATTTTCTTATCCTAGGATTTTATTCTTGTGTATTTTTCTGATACTATTTCGGTTGGGTGGGGGGGGGGGACAAAACGGTTTAGAACCCATTAGAAAATTTTTGAAAAATGTTTCCTCTAGTGGAAAAATTTTAAGCGTAGATTCCGAATTTCACGTTTTTAAAACGTGAAAACGAGTCCTTGACTCGGTTTTTAGACGTGAAAATACTTCATTAACTCGGTCTTAAGAAGAAACACATGTTTATTTTTATACATTCAAGTCCCAAAAACCGAGTCCAAGGACACGTTTGCTTGTTTTAAAAACGTGAAATTCGAATTCTACGCTAAAAATTACTCCCTAGAGGGGAACATTTTTAAGAAGAATTTCTGACGGGTTCTAAATCCTTGGTTTGGTCCCCTCCCCTCATCTGAAATAATACCTTTTTGCTTGTGTAATTTTGCCTATAATAATTTTTAATTAGTAATAATAATGCTTCATTTTTCCGATCTTATTATAATTGAATATATTTAAAAAACAGCTAGAGTCAAGTTAATCATTTTTTACAACTTGTTAATTAAAAACATCTTTTACCAGCTGTTTTATTTATCTTGTCCTAGTCTTGGCCAAACTTGAACAGTTTTTATCCTATTGAAATTTAGTATTCTCATGTTGTGTTATTCCCTATTTCAAAATAAATCTTTTAATACATTCGCTTTTTATAATATCGTTTTGTAGACGTGGTAATATCTTTATATGCAACATTTTTTAATATTTTTAGTGGTATAGCCAAGGCTCTAGAACTGTTCACAAAGATCGATTTTCTCCACTTTCCCATGGTCAAAATCAAATTCTTTCATATTCTTGTTCACCATAACAAAAAAAACCTCGGAATATAAAAAATCAGCCGATTTGAAAAATTTAAGAAAAATCGAGTTTTTTACCCCCTTGATTTTTCCCTTGTGATAAAAAATTTTAATTTTCAAAAAAATCCAAATTGGCTGATTTTTTATACCCAGGGGTTTTTCGATATGGGGAATTCGAATCTGGAGAAATTGTTTGATTTTGACCATGGGAAAGTGGGGATAATTGATCGTTGTGAAAAGTCATAGAGCCGTAGCCAAGGGGCTATAGCCCCCCCCCGAAATCCGAAAAATGAAAAAAATTTCCTCTTGATCCCCCCTTATGTTTTTATCCAAAATTGTAAGAATTATATTTTAAAAATCCTAATGGTCCCCCCATTATGATTTTTCACAAAAATTTTCAATTTTTTCACTAAAATGGCCATTTCTTTCACAAAAAGTTCATATTTTGCATTTTTTTAAACCAAAAATCGTAAATTTCTGAGCATTTTCAGTATAAAAAACGGCATGTTCAAAAAAATTTTTGCCTGCGGCGCTGGTTTTCTGCTTTTTAAGCATTTTTTGCACTTCAGCCCTCTCCGAAATTTTTTCTTGCTACACCCTTCAATATTTTTTATTTTAGAATAAAATGGCGTCATTTTTGACTGTAAAAGTTCATCCGGTGGTTTATATGACTATGGTAGATTCATATGAGCGACGTTTACAAAAGTCTGGCATGAGTGATAAAGCATTGGGTACTTTACTAGGCTTTTACGAGAAAAACGTTGTCCAGGTATGGTATTGTGACAGCCATCCAATCCTACTACATTAAACGTGTAATGCCTGTGCGTTTGTTCATACGATATCGGAAATGTTAGATTTAAACCCTTTACGCTAAAACAAAAGTTGTAGAGGAACTCTGAGAGAAGACGATTAACACTAAAATGGTCGAAATCGGAGACAAAAATTTTAACTTTTTTGTGTTTATTTTACTCTAGAGTAAAACGCGCGAGAGTGCCGCTCGAAGAAACTGCGAGCGCGTTAGCGCTCGGCTCCCGGTACTTAGGTTTATTTGTCTAAAGGACATCGAGTTTTATTGATTTTTCATAAATTTTTCAAAATTTAATCAAATGAATAGCCATTCTTATCATCGAATGATATTGATTAGGTTGACACATGTTTTTAAGGTGACAAATTGTTTTGCTATTCCATTTCGAGAAACAGGTGGAATGCCCGAGATTAACGACTCCTTTAATCAAGAAATGCTGCAAATGATGAAGCGTTCTACACCATCGGAGCAGGTCGTTGGATGGTAAGCTATATTTGGTTTACAGGGTGCCCAACAGGGATTGAAAAGGGGCCAGCCCTGGCCCCAGTTGGAGGCGGGGTCTAGACCCCTTAGATGGGTTCAAAGGGTCGGCTTCGGGGACTTCGGTCCCTTTTTTGACCCTGGTAGTCAATTGAAACCGCCACCCCTTATTTTTTGAAGATTGGTTATTTGCATTAAAAAATTTTTTTAATCTTGCAACTCATTAGCAAATAACTTTTGTTGTATAAAGTGTTTTGATTAAAAAAGATGGTTCGATTTCGAACGGAGGAGGGGGGTTCAAGGTTTCAAAAGTCCCTGTATAACTGGCTTCTCGTTTTAGGTTTTTCACTGTATCCGATTTAACTGAAAGTTGTGAAATGTATCACGATTACTATTCTCGCTTAGTGAACGACATCAGCATGCGCAAAGAACAACCGCCAATAATTTTGTTAACGATGGATGTGTCATTTTCTGTTGAAAATCAAGCTCGCTTACCAGTGCGAGCTTATGTTCGGTAAGTGCAGGCACATCTGAACAAGTACTTACCCAAAATTCAAAATCAGTGCGCTCAAAACGAATTTTCAATGAAATTTTCCAAAAATTTGCGCGATCAACCAAAACGATTTTTCAGCTTAAAAAGTCGCCGCTCTGCGTTACATTCACTCCTCGAACCCTTTAGCAATCGGCTTCCGGTACTTAGTTATATATTAATGACAATTCTTTAGAGCTGAAGCGGGAATTCCGAATAAACAACAAAATCATGCAGTGATTTTCCAACCTCTGAAAGTTGAGCTGGATGCATTTCCAGGTGAAGCCGTTGCACTAGGTGTAGTTCAGGTAAATTATTTTTATCTTTTATCAGTGGTGTAGCTATGGGGAACCCGGAGTGTGGTTCCCCCAACCTGAAAATTTTTTATTAATGGTTCCCCTTCCGGTCAAAAATTGACCAAAAATTATATAAGAGTTCCTTAGTATTTTTGATGATCCGCCTCCCTTCATTCATTGTCTGAACTCAAAAAATTGAAATTTTCGACTAAAAATCGTCTTCAAACCCATATATAGGCTATACGAATACGAATGTTTCCTTTTAAAAATCTTCAAACTGCAGATTGTGAAAATCCTGAATACGGCCTTGGTTTTGTGTAAACCTTGAATTGTTTAGAAAGGCACTGATGCGAAGGATAGAACTGCATTATTGGATGTAGGCATCGAGCATCTGGAAAAGAGTACCGAAGAAATGATCAATTGGTTGGAGCGCCTTCAGACGTATGTAAACGAAGTGCTGAAACAAAAGGAAATGCCTGCGGATTCTTCAATGGGTCGACGCTTAATGGATATTGTAAACACAGCGAATACGCAGTTGCCGCCAGAAAAATTGGAACGTCTTGTCAAGAATAGCCTTCGGGTATGTGTTTCTCTTCAATCATTCCATGAGCTTGAATCTGACTTTAGATGTTTTACCTAGTTAGAAATTTTTTAGTGTTTGATTGATGGTTTAACCGTTGCTTTTGGCCAAGACCTTCTGAGCGCTAGGCTAAATCACTTAGTGATTATGATCTGAGCATAAATGGTCTAGTCATTTAGTATTACTAGCTAGACAGACACAGAGCCCGGTTCATAGGACACAGTACTTATGTGTGTGATACCACTATTTTGTTCAGATTTTGCACAAGAGAGGACTCTTGTGCAATATAACTTACTACTTGGTAATCATCAGATCAAACAGCAGAATTTTTTGGACAGCAAACTCATTAACTTGATAATTATCAGATCAAACAAAAAAATAAAAGCTCGGTCAAAGGACATGGTCTATGCCTTGCGTGAGCTTATATAGATATAGTCTTTTCAACTATATCTTAATAGACATACGCCTACATAAGTACTGTGTCTTATGAATCGGGCTCTGTGTCTGACTAGATAGTTAGTTAATACTAAACTAGCTAGTTAGTTAATACTAATTAATACTAGACCATTTATGCTCAGGCCATAATCACTAAGTGATTTAGTTTAGCGCTCAAAAGATTTTGACCAAAAACAAAGGTTAAACCATCAAACACTAAAAAAATTTAAAAAAATCCGATAAATATATAAAATATCATAAATATAAATAATAAATAAATCTTTTAGGATTACATGATGATTTCATATCTGGCCAATTTGACAAAAACTCAATTGGCTCTTCAAGAAAGAATGCTTATTGGTTAAAGAACGCTTAATAGTTTCTAACGTCATAATCATGGTTATGCAATTGTATGACATTTTGGGGATATTTATTTAATATTTTTGTTGTTTGTTGTGTTTTATGTGTTGAAATAAAGTTATTTGAAACTATTTAGATATATTTATAACTTGTCTGTTTCCAATATTTTGTTTCAATAGATTTTTTGAATACGGAAATCAGTGATTTTTGAAAAAAATTTCCAAAAATCTTAATGGTTTCCCGTATGATTGTCTACAAAGATTGTTTTGCGGTCGAAGTTGAGTCTATTTTAGCACCCAAAATTTTTTTTAGCACCCCAAGGTTTTTGGCCGATCGGTTTCGACTTTTTCGGTTCCGGTTTTCTATCTCTACTATTTAGGTTCATATGCATGATCGAATCAGTTGATGCATCATGAGTTCTAGGTTTGTTAACAAGCGATTACATACACTCCAAGACCGGGTATCCAGGTAATGGGATAACCATCATTCTTATAATAAAAAATTTCATTTTTAGGGCATATTACGATTATGGCAGGTTAGTCTGGGAATGGATGAGCCATATAGCGTTACGAGAAAATTTAGGCTGTGTTCGGCGCATCCTATTGGTTGTTTAGGAATTTCAATATTGACGACTTTGTTTCTTTCCTATCCGGCTATAACAAGAATTCGGTTGCCAGATAGTAATCCTATGGATGTATTTTGGTCGCATGGGCTTCTCAACTTTACATTAAATGGTGCACAAAATGTCTCTGTCGCTCAATTTTATATGTGTTTTAGGTGGTTCACTTCCTCAATGGTTACGTTCTCCACCATCTGTTTATGTTCAGCAGTTGATTGTTAAGGCATCCGTGAATCCTTGGAATACGTCTCAAATGACACCCGAAATGGCTGTTAAAGCTGCATTGTCACGCTCATTTTCTACATTGGGACATCTTCAAACTATCAAAATTCAAAATGACATAGATATCAATTATCTTTGTCTTCGAGTTCCCAAATCAACATTCAATCAAATTTTACCATCCAATGGGTGTCTTGTTTTATCTCCAACAAGGTTTTGGAATAACAGTATAGAAGATTTTTATCAGGCACGTTTTATAGTATAATTCTTTTATCGTTCAACTATTAAGATTATATAGATAATGGTATTCCAGAGTTATTGTGGACCAGGGGGTCACCTCAGGGTCAAAAATCGAAAAAAATTTTTTTTAAATGACATATTTAGGGATAATTTTATGCAAAAAATTGATTACACGCATTTCCTTTCGCTTTTACCTATTTTCATATGCAATTGAGCTAATTTTTTTCAATTTTACAGTTTTTTAGGACCAAAGTATATTGGAAACTCTGTTTGAAACAAGTTGTTCAACTACAATGTGTTATCGGGATATCCTTTTGGGTGCACCTACTAGACTAACTGGCATTAAACAGGCATACACGACTAATAGAGAGAGAAGTATGAATTACGTTTGTTAATCGTACACAAAAAGTATTTTCCAGGCATCCAATTTGTTGTTACACTGTTTCAAACAAAATATAGTAAAGAATTTCGTGAAGCTCTCATCGAAACACTTCGAAAAGACTTTCGAGTTGAAGAATCACAAGCTGCTGACGAGCATGTCTTTGTCCGAGTCTTTTATAGGTGATTTTTGTCAATCAGAATATACTAGAACAATACTTTAGGCCAAGCAAGTATTTTGCCGATTATTTTCCATTGTTGGCAACCTATGCACTTTGTGTGCTTTATTTCTACTATGTTGTTTCGAAATTCGAAATGGTCAAAAACAAATGGGCTCTAGCGATGGCGGCTTTTCTCACCGTTTTCTTCACTCTTACATGCACTGCTGGTATTTGCGTGTACTTCGAACTAACGCCCACGCTTTGGGGCGCCGCTCTATATCCTTATTTGGCTATGATTTTTGGACTAGAGAACATCCTATGCATTACAAGGTAGTTGTGTTACATAAATTATATAGTCTATTTCAGCGAGAGAGCTGCCCACATAGCTTAGTGGATAAGTAAGACGACCGTCCGATCTGGCAAGTTAAGCAACGTTGGGCCCTTCAGGGTCAAAACACTGGACTTAAAAAAAGTTTTTGATTTTTATGGAGCAAAAAATTTTCCAAAATTTTTTTGAAAATAAAAAATTTTGACCCTGCGGACTCAATGTTGCTTAACTTGCCAGATCGGATGGTTGTCTTACTTATCCACTGAGCTATGTAGGCAGCGCTTCTATTTTCACAGACTATAGTTCGTTTTAGATCCGTTGTTTATACAGCTCCTTCGATGGACGTTGCATCGAGATTATCGCATGGCTTCTCTTATGAAGGCTATTCGATAACAAAGTTTTTCCTACTTGAGTTGGTTTTTCTCTTTGTTGGGTATCTTACGTTTGTTTCTGAAATTCAAGAATTTTGTACCTTTGCATTTATTGGATTAGTGGTTGATTTTTATATGCAGGTACACGGGTTTTGATGCCGATTCATGTAGCTGAATCAACTTTTAGTTATTCTTTTATGCACCTTGTCTAACGCTGGATCTACTTCGCTTAGATAAGCAAGATAAATTGCGCTTCTCACTTATGCTCTTTAACACGGATATCAGAAAGCTAAGGAATTATCCAAATCCTACGTAAGTCCTATAACAAAGATGGTGTTGACAAAGTTATAATAATTGCATAAAATCAAAATTTCGTACAATTGAAGAAAAAAGATGATCATTCCACTCGGAAAAAAGTTGCGATTATTGATATTAGATTGATTCATAAAAGCCGTCGACGTTCTCGGCTTTATGATTTTTAGCATACGAACTTTGGTACAACGAATTTTTGCAAAACGAATTTCGGCATACTATTTTGCGCGTACACTCGAAAAACACCCCTGTATCAGATGTTTTTTATGCCATTCTAGACGCCATTTTTACACAACTTTTGAAATTTTCTCAATTTTTTATGACAACTATCTTTCATTTTGTTTAGAAGTTAAAAATGAGACCTCAACAATCCGTTTGAGAACTTTTTCGAGTTGCGTCAAGCAAGATTCCCGACTACCAATTGTAGCTTGAAAGCATGACACCGAGCGATCCCAGATTTCGGCTAAGAACTTACAAAAACTTACAGATGGAAAAAACATCCATATGTAAATTGTAAATGGGTAGATTTTTCTATTAAATAAGTATTCGAAGTTCTTCTACATTCTCATCAAGGAGCATGCCCTGATCTCGACAGTTTTCAATTCAATGGCTCTTTTGAAGAATTCGAACAAGGATTGAAGAATCTTGGAGATTGTGGGAAGAATCGGCGATTACGGAACTTTGATGAGTTACATTGATGCTCTAATTGCAGTGGACGTTAAAAAATAATCTCTACTTTATTTTTGAATAAAGAACAAGAAGAGCTGAAAAAAGAAATCTTCAACTTCGAGCTGGGAATAAACACAAAATACCGTTGCTTCGGAATTGCTTTCCTTCAAATTGTTTGCAATCGGTGAAGCACCATTTTTTTCATCTCTTTTTATAGTCGAATCTGCAGTGCACTGAATATGCGAATTTCAGAACTACTATAAAAGCTTAGTGAAATTAAACGAATCACTTTTCTTCTACATATCACACTTCTTTCGGCTAGTAATTCAACCGTTATCAAGTAATCATGAGTGGAAACAAGCGATTGATGCGGGATGTGCGCGATATTTTAACGAGTAACAGAAAGGATATTCGAGCACTCGATACTGATCTGGGAAGCCTCAACGTGCGAAACTACTTGCTTTTGCCGGTAAGTCAATTTTTGCTAGACGCTCGCCAATAACAATCTTTTTTAGACTCTCGAACCTTATAATGAGCGTGCCTTCCGCGTTTCCTTGGAATTCACGCAGTATCCAGAGAAGGCACCAAACGTGCGCATCGAAACTAAAATGTACCATCCGAATGTCCGTGACAATGGCCAAGTCTGTTTGCACATGCTCACTGATGCGGGCTGGAAGCCGGGAGTCACTATTCTTGAATGTAAGGTTTTTGTTTCGTGCATATAGTTTTTCTATAAAAAAAGAGAACTCAGTTTATGACAGGATGTTCTACAAAAATGGCAAATTTCTCTCCAAGCGTATCTATATACTTCTTCAAGCTTCTTGTTAACTTCTATCATTTCAGTGCTCGACGAAATCCTGAAGCTGATCAATGAGCCGCAGTTAGATCGCCCCGCTAACCAGGAGATTGCCGCACAGTATCAACAGCGCCGCGAGGAGTTCAACAAAGCTGCGCAGGAACACGTCCGCAAGTATGGCGAAACGCGTCCGGAATAGAAGCGATAACAATATGTGCCCTTGATATCTCATAAGCTATGTTTTATGGTCATTGTATGATATCTTTTTAATGAATAAAAATTTTTGAATGTGATTCTTGAGCAGCTCGTAAAACTGCTCGACCTGTACTATCAGTTTTCAACCAATGGGCCAGTCCTTGCCTCAAACAGCTGCTGCGTGACTAAAGAACTGCTGCGTGGATCAAACAACAGCTGCGTCGCAGCGCGCAGCAGCTGTTTAGTCCGTGCGGCGCAGCTGCTGTTTGATCCACATAGCAGCTGATTGGGCCACGCAGCAGCTGTTTAGTCACGCAGCAGCTGTTGTCTGAGGCAAGGACTGGCCCAATATGTTCTACCGACTGATTTAACACTTTTGTGGCCGTTGTCAGAGTAGAGAATACGAGTAAGAATTCCCATTCGTCTAAGAAAAAACACCTGTTCCATCATTCATTTGCATAATAGCCAACCAATGCCGCAGCGCGATATGTATATGAATGCTGCGGGCCCAGCATTTTCCGAAGGTGGCCGAAAGTTTTTGATCAGCATTCATCGCGAGCGCCCAAAGCGGCACTCGCGATGAATGCTGATCAACAAAAATAGCAACTTTTTTCCGACTGAAATGGTCCTTTTAAAAACAAAGATTGACAATAACACAAAATTTAGTTGCCCAGCAAAATGGCTATTTCCATGGATGTTTAATAAGAAACCTCAAAAGTTATCACGAACATTTTCCGAATCAAACGTTCGAATGGCAGGAGATCTCAAGGCTGCGTCTGGCTCCACCCGAAGTGGGTCAAAAAAACCACTGTACCCATTTATTTACACATTTTTAGCTCATCGTCGTACCATGTCTACCGATAAAATCAACGTATCCGAATTTGAAGGAAAGG